>PISX010011794.1:0-63532 GCA_004024625.1 Mellivora capensis
ACCAGTAAGCCCCCGCCCGAGCCCCAGCAGGAGGCAAGGGTGCCAGAGACGCGGTGAGCACCGGCTCAGTCCTGTCTTGTCCTCCTCGGGGTGTAGTAGTTGAGTGTGTATTCCGGCTTCAAAATTCTTTTCCTTCCTGAAACTCAAGTTTGGAGCAAAAGCTCACTTTGAGCTACAGAGCTGTCATCAGAGAGAAAAGCATCTCAATGTCACAGGCCCCTTGATGGCACGGTCAGTTAAGCGGATGACTCTTCAAGTCATGATCTTGCGGTCTTGAGATCAAGCACCACACCAGGCTCCGTGCTCAGCATGGAGTCTGCTCGAGACCCTCTCTCCCTCTGCCCCTCCCCGCATTTGCTCTCCTTCTCTCTCTTAAGTAAATAAATATTTTTTTAAAAAAGTGTCCAAAAGGGGGCACCTGGGTGGCTTAGTGGGTTAGGCCTCTGCCTTTGGCTCAGGTCATGGTCCTGGGTTCCTGGGATCGGGCCCCGCATCAGGCTCTCCGCTCGGTGGGGAGCCTACTTCCCCCTCTCTCTCTGCCTGCCTCTCTGCCTACTTGTGATCTCTGTTTGTCAAATAAATAAAATAAAATATTTTTTAAAAATATAGAATAAAAGTGTCCAAATGTCAAAGAACAGTTCTTGGAGAAAGCAGACTCGACCCACCCCTCCAAGAGCTGGCTTAGAGAAGAGACCGCGGCCTGCAGCTCAGCCAGGCTGAGATTCGTTTTGCCTGCACATAGGAAGTTACGGGAATTATTTCTCATTTAACCCAGACACTCAAATGATTCAAATGTCGACTTACAGTAATGATGTCACCACATCATCCCTTCCAAGGGCCTCAAAGAGGAGGAGAGCACGGAGTGTCTGGGAACCCCACCATGCATAGCAGCGCACGGAGCTTGTGCCCGGGAACCGTCAACAACCTGTTTGCCTGATCCTCTGGCCAAGGCAAGGCGACAGCAGACCCAGACAGGTCTCCTGAGCAGTAAGGATTGCCTTCCAGCCTTTCGTCTCAGAGCCCAGACCTCTGAATGGATCCCAAGGGGGGATCTGGGAGGTGGAGAGTCATCATACGGCCCTTGTGATGGCTCCAAACAAAGGTGGGCCAGGGAAAAGCACGTGGCGTGGCCCAAGGCTTGATGCTAACGGAGCTTCAGAACTGACCAAGAAAGCCTCTCGGGCCAGCAGGTTGGGCCAGCAGGCTCCAGAGCCCAAGAAGCCAGCCACCCAAACCCCAAGTCTTCTTCTGACTCCTAGAATCAGCATCATCAACTCAGAGCTAAGAACTAAGTAAGTTTTTCTTAGTGCTGCCAGCAAAATGAAAAAAAAAAAGTGCAAAAATCTAGTTAATTACTCGGGACATGTTGGCAGACACCTCTGCTTGTCAAATTCCGTGGTTGTCTGAATGGTTATTTACATCTGAATTAATTTACACTATAGGAGTTTTAAATACTTTTTTTTTTTTTTTTTTTTTTTTTTGCTAAAGTAGCAGCAAAGATCCTACTAGAAACTACACTGTTTCTGAAAAATCCCTCTCCTCCATCTCTGCTGTACTGACAGGCGCAGAAGACCCTGCCACAGGGCCACAGTCCTGTGCTAGCAGAGGTCCCAAACAGAACTCATACAGAGGTACTCCCTAGAGCCACCGCTGTCCTCCTGGCTCCTTCTGGAGCCTGGGCTTGCACCCCAGTCCTCGTGATCTTGCCGAGTGTGCATCCAAGGCAAAGGCCCTAAGAAAGCCTGGACACTGTTTAAAATTTGAAAAAAAAAAAAAAAAATGAGGGACGGGCCCAAAGATACAAACCTCCAGTTTCAAAGTAAGAAGTCCTGGGGAAGCACATACGGCTTAGGGAATGTAATTAACAGCATTATGTTGTAGATTCAGAAGTTGCCAAGAGAATGGATCTTCAAAGTTCTCATCATGAGAAGAAAAACTGTAACTCTGTGGCAAATTGTAACTATGATCAGTGTTAACCGATCTCCTTGTAATGACCATTTCACGGCATTGTACCTGCATCGCATCTTCTGTTGCCCATGTTGGACTCCCAGAGTGGGATATGTCAGTGATCGCTCAACAAAACTGGAAAAAAATAAATAAAACTTGAAAGAAAGATATTGAGGGAAAATGAGAGGAAATGCTACTTATACTTTTTTTTTTTTAAGATTTCTTATTTTTAGGTAATCTTTACGCTCCACGTGGGGTTCAAACTCCCAACCCCGAAATCAAGAGTCCCACACTCCACCGACTGAGCCGGCCAGTGACACTTTGAACATTGTCAGTCAGGCCACAGACACTTGATGAGACCAGACTGTGTGTCAGGGCTGTCCCGTTAGGTCTCAGGGACACAGATATCCCAAAAGGCAGAACACCATCTCTACCTGCGGAGAGTTCACAGTTAATGGAGGAAGCAAACATGGGAGGGAAAAAACACAGAATATGGTAAATATTGAAGGGTAGAGCAGACTTTACATTCTAAAACTCAAATATGCTAAAACTATAAATACATTTTCTATAACCAGTCTTTTCTTGTGCTCAATCCCCAGTGACAACACACACACTCCCCGGTTTTTCCAGGAGGCTTAGCCTCAGTCTCTTGGTGGCTGGAAATGTTGCTTTCAGGTAAATATTCACTCACTTTCTAAGTTCAAAATGTCTACATCTTGTTTCCAGAGGGGCTCTGGCCACACAGCCGCTTCCTTCTCACATAGAAGGGGGACACGTGCAGGGGCACATGTCCTGTCTTGACAGCACCCCATATGGGCCTATGGTCCACAGGCTGTCCCCTGACCTCTTCTGAACACGGATGTCCCCGCTCTGGCTGGTCCCGCCAGTGTCCTGGGCTGGCTGGCCTTCCTCTGTGGCCTCCCTGGTCCCCACCCCTGGCTCCTTCTTCATGACTGCACACCTACCCGGCCCACGGAGATAGCAGGACCCAAGGTAGCGTGCAGAGCACGGGCAACCAGAAATATGGCCCAAAGTGCCAGCCCTGCCTAGTGCTCCCACACAGTGTTCATTCCCAGGGGTGCCCTCATGAAGTCCCACAAAGTGGGGGCCTTAGAACTATAGAAATGAATTTTCTCAGGGTTCTGGGGGCAGGAAATCTGAAGCCCAGGGTGGGGGTGGTGAGCAGGGGCACACCCCGTCACAGTCTCTATAGGAGGACTCCCCACCACTGGCCCCTTCTAGCCCCTAGTGACTCCTGGCCCTCCTTGGTCTGCAGTGGCATCACCCCACCTCTGCCTCCATCCTGTGTCTCCCCATGTGCCAAAAGCCAGACTTTCTCTCAGCAGGCGGCAGTGTCCCAGGGAAGCAGAGAACTTGCTCACAAGTCCCCAAAGTCCCCAGATCATCAGGTGTCCTGAGAGCCCCTTGGAGGTTCCAATGCTCATCCCACAGGGAGCAGCAGATCGTTCATAGGTCAACTTCCCTTTCCAGATAGAAGGCTGTCCCCCACGTCAAGCAGTTTCTGCAACACCAGCTACGTGTCCTACAATTTAACTCAATTCTGACACTGTCTCCCAGGAGGTAGCATCAGACCCCACAGGTTCTAGGCTCTGTCCCTCGAGATCCACCCCCCTCCCCATTTCAGACTCCAGACACAAGTGCAGGCTGTTAGCCCTCCTCCTGACCCACAGGCTGTTGTTCAAAATCAAAGTTCAGCTGAGTACATCCGAAAATCCAACTGGCTTTATCAATGAGCTCACAAATCTGGCAGCACCCCACCCAGCAAGTAGAGGGGACCTCTGGGGAGTTTACAAAATGGAAGGTTTTTTTTTTTTTAATAAAGATTTTATTTATTTATCTGACAGAGAGAGCTCACAAGTAGGCAGAGAGGCTGGCAGAGAGAGGAGGAAGCAGGCTCCCTGCTGAGCAGAGAGCCCGATGTGGGTCTTGATCCCAGGACCCTGAGATCATGACCTGAGCCGAAGGCAGAGGCTTAACACACTGAGCCACCCAGGCGCCCAAAATGGAAGGTTTTTAAGGCAGGAGGGTGGGGCAAGAAGTTATGAGCAACAGAAAAGATTATTTCAGGCAAAGTCTTAACAGGTTACAAGATTATGACAAGGATTCAAGTGAGCAGTCAGATGAAGAAATACATAGGCTGAGTCTAGAAAGATCTCCAACACAGGAGCTTCTGTCCCCAAGGAGTTTGGAGGAGCACAGATGTGTTCCGT
Source organism: Mellivora capensis (assembly GCA_004024625.1). NCBI lineage: Eukaryota > Metazoa > Chordata > Mammalia > Carnivora > Mustelidae > Mellivora > Mellivora capensis. Next base: position 4,179 of record PISX010011794.1, read on the forward strand.
TGCATGAACCTGGAAGCCCTCTGAAGCTCATCCTTTTGGATTTTTGTGGAGGCTTCATTACATAGGCATGATTGATTATAGCATTGGCCATTGGCTATTGAACTCAATCTCCAACCAGATCACTCTCCCAGGAGGTCAGGAGTGGAATTAACAGTTCCACCCCTCCAGTCACACAGTGCCCACCCTGGGCAACCAGCCCCCAGCCTAAGGTTGCTAAGGGGTTTACAAAAAGTCACCTCATTAGCATAAACTCAGGTGTGGCTGAAAGGGGCTTCTTACCAATAAGAAGGCACCCACTTCACCTTTATATCTCTAAAGCCTTTTCAGGAACTGAGGATAAAAATCAAATATTACAGCAAAAGATGGTCCCATTGCTCTTATCCCTTAGAAAACCCCTTAGAAATTGAATGAAAACCAAATATGCATATTTCTACTACAAACCACAACATCACACTGCCCCATTCCTCCCCCAGCACTGAGGAGGAGGGAAGGACTTTACTTGTTCACGTAAGAACGTCCCTACATCAGATCTGTATCTGGAGTTCTCTCTAGGCTCAGTAAAAAGCCCATGATTTGCGTTGGCCCAGTTGTCTCTCACTATGAAAGGAGAAGACATAAAGTCTCTAGAAAGCCCTTTTCTCTTCCCACAAAGTCTGTCTTTCAAGACTACTGACTGATTATAGATTCAAAAGAACCAGGGCACCTGGGTGGCTCAGTAGTTAAGCGTCTGCCTTTGGCTCAGGTCATGACCCCAGGTCTCCCTGCTTGGTGGAGAGTCTGCTTCTCCCTCTCCCTCTGTTGCTCCCCCTGTTCATGCTCTCTCTCTCTCTCTGTCAAATAAATAAAATCTTGAAAAAACCCAACTCTGACGTTTAGAGCTGAGTGCTTTTGTCCCTCGCTATGCCCGCTGTTCACTGAGACATTGATGGATCAGACACGCAGCTATGGGACCACCAGGAAGGGGGACTTTCAGCAACGAAAGAACTATACTGTGATTTCATGCCGCCAGTAGTTGGCACACGTATTCGCTGCCTAAGGAATCCCATACGGGAATCCCCTAAAGGGACCATGTCTTGCCCATCTTTATTCTCATAAGCATGGCACCTGGCATATGGAGCACACTCGTTCTATGTGTGTTGAATGACTGGGGGGATCTGGAAGGCTTCCTGGTAGAGGTGACATTGAGTCAGGCCTTGGAAAATAAATGAGTAGGATTTTGATCGAGGCACATGTGCAGGAAAGGCATTATAAGCAAAGGGCAAAGGACCGAAGGCATGGAGGCATGACAGCGAGGGTATCTCCTGGCGGCGGACCCCTGTGTGGCCAGTGGGGGTGGGAGGTAAGGCCAGAGAGGTAAGCCTCTGATGACGCAGAGTTGGGATTTAACAGGAAGGAAACGGAGGGAAGTGATACAGGCTGAAGACAGAGCATGCTTCTAGGGTTGTTCGGATGGAGTAACGCCTTACTGGCCTGTGACAGATGACTGGGGAAGCCAGTGAAGGGGTTCAGAGCAAGTGTCTCCAAATGTGCCACTTTGGCATGTGGACTATCTGGGGTAAGGGCAATCAGGATGTAGCAGACTCAGGAGAAACTTCTTCCCCTCCCCTACTACCTAGAGGGATGTAAATTGTGGGTCTTTCCCAGAATCAGAATTATTACTAGAGATCAATTTTATCAGAGTGACCCATCTGAATGGCAGAGCAGACATCTCATTACCAAACAGTGCCCTGTGGATGGTGGTCCCCCACTTGGAGAGGCCCCAGGTCCCTAACCATCCTTAGTTCAAGACAGCACATGTGGCTCAGTTTACTCTTCTGTCTTTGGACCTCTCTGTATGTGAGGTTCCAGTAGGAGCAAAATTAAATTTGATTTGTTGTTGTTAATCTGTCTCATGTCGACGTGATTCTCAGACCAACCAGAAGAAACTCTGAAGGGTAGAGTAAAATTGTTCCTCCCCAACACTAGCTTTTCCAGGGGTTCCTCCCTGACCTTTGAGGCTGACGCCAGCAGTTGCCGTGTCCTTCCCATTCCTACATGTGCCCCTGGCTCGGTCCCTGCCTCACAGACCTCACGCTGGCCAACCCACACTGACATTTCTGAGACTCCATGTCCTTATCTTGCATGAAGGCCAAGAGCTCCACACAGTCAACACCAGTCCTCAAAGTAGGAATATTCCCAAGAAACACATCTCAGGACCAAGAACGGCCTCATCTTTTCAAAACGGTCACTGCAAGTCACAATGCTGACTCATGTAGCCAAAACATCATGACAAATGATAAATACGCCTGTTCATCAGATTCAAGTTCTGCCATCCCGATGACTGCAGAGTGAATATTTTTACCAGCGTTTCTTTGTTCCATGACAAAAGGATCAGCTTCCCAAACAGGAAGGGTGCACATCAGCACTTTTTCTCTGCCTTTTAATGAAACATTGTCTGCCCCGGCAGTGAGGGTTTGTGATAGAACCGGGTAATTTCCTTCTGGTGCCCAAACGAGACTTAAATCCAGTTTGTTGGAGATCAAGCAGTCCCTTGCTGTCTTACATAACACCGGTTCTCGCACTGTCCAGGAGTCGCTCATCATTCCGGGGATAGTCAAGGACAAATCAGAGGTACAGGGGGATTACGTGTCTCTCTGCAACAGAAACTTGAGAATTTTTTTCCTAATTCCTTTGCTCTGCACAGTATAACTCTTTTCCAAAAGAGAGAATTAGACAAAACTGAAGTTGGAGATTGCAATAAAATAGCTTTTAAAACCATAATGATGATGGTCATGTCAGCTGTAACAGCAGGCAAAAATACCCTTTTGAAAAACTGTCCACAAGGAGCTCAAATAACCACGTATCCTGTGGAATTATCTCCCCGGAAAAGGCTGTTAATGAGGTTCACGCAGTCACCAGTGAGTGGGGGAGCCCAGCAATGGCTGATGGGGGAGGGGCGCGGAGAGTGGGGAGTGGTCTGTTCAAACAGGCCCCGCATGGAGCCACGTGGCCTGCCACCACCACCAGCAAAGCAGTTTCCGGCCTCCTGGCCCCAGGAAGCTTGAACCAGTCACCGAGGAGTAGCCCAGTGGGACAGTCCACCAGGAGACCTCTTCCATCCCCCTCAGGAAGCTGCCCTCATCCAAAACTGTGTTCTCTGTGCGCGATCTCCACCTGTGAAAATTTCTCCTTTGCTAAAGCTCGGGGGAGCTCCTTTCTCCCTGCTGGATGGGATGTGGGCTCCACTCAGGGCCCGCAGTTTGGGTTTCTGACAGGCCTGACATCACCTCACACCCTCCTTGCTCCTTCACAGAGCCTCTCAAGCGGACCCCCTCTTCCACCGCATGGCCACCCCCCTGAGTCCTGAATCTAAGTTCGACTACATTACAAGTGGGCTGTTGCCATCAGCTTCCATTGCGGTGTTTTAAAAACAAAAATCCTTGAACAGATTTCTTGGGCTCCACGGGAGATCTCCTGATTCAGAAACTCTGCTGGTGGGGTCCCAGCAGGTCCCAAAGTTCTGCCCCGGTGCCTCGGAGGCATCTGGGATGAGGGATGGCTGACTGACCACCCTGGTCTCTCATCAGGGTAGATGAAGGTTGGCTCCTGCCCACTGGTTCCCACTCGCAATGCAGATCTCCTCCTCCCTCACTGTGCCAAAGCTTGCCCTCACTGGTCCCCTCTCTGGTTGTCATTTCCACCCTGGAGCTGGGACACATGCCACCCCCTCAACTGACAGTTCCCCCACACACCCAATGCAGACCCACCAATCTCTCCCTAACAAAAACTCTCGGGCCTTGGAGACTCATCTCCGGTGCTGCCTCCCTACAGGACCCCGAAGTCACTCAGTGACTGTCCACGGCCGAAATGCTCCCTCTGTTCCCTGAATTCTTGCAGCACTTGGTGCGTGCCTACGGAAGGTAGGTGCATAGCAGCTGGACCAGGAGCGTCCGGGACCAGAGACTCACGTGACTCAGAGCCATGTCTTTAAAGGTTAATGTGTGTGTGTGTGTGTGTGTGTTTAAAGATTTTATTTATTTATTTGACAGAGAGTGAGAGAGGGAACACAAGCAGAGGGAGTGGAAGAGGTAGAAGCAGATACCCCACTGAGCAGGGAGCCCAATATGGGGTTTGATGCCAGGACCCTAGGATCATGACCTGAGCCAAAGGCAGATGCTTAATGACTGTGCCACCCAGGAGCCCCAAGGTTAAAGTTTTTAACAGTGTACTTGAGTTTTGAATTCTCCGTGGTCTGTTCACGGAGCCCACCAATGCCCAGAAAATGTGCCGTGTTTTCCCCCGGGGACATGCGGTGGACCTCAGCAACACATGAGCTGGGTCGCATGGTGGAGAAGCCAAGGCGAGTCAGGTTCTCCTCCCCTCCATCATTCAGAGCAATGCAGGCACAGGGCAGGCTCTTAACCTGTAAGCCTGCACACTTGATGGTCTCAGTCTTCAGAAAAGCAAACTCTGCAATTAGTGGGGCTCACGTTTCTTCACGTTTCTTAGAAACTTGGCATTCGCAATACCTTCTGATTTTGAACACGTCACTTGTGGTCCCCTGCGCTGACCTTTACAGGCTTCTCAAAATATTCCTCCCGAATGCATACTCCCTTCTCTCCAAGAGGAATTCAGGTGAATAAAATTCCTTCCATTTCATTACCTACATCTGTAAGGAGGACATTCTGTGGGATCCTGGCGCATTGCACATAGGATATTTCCATATCCAACACTATTTTAGATGAAAAACTAGTCCGTAGCTAAGTCAGAGAGAAAAGTGACATGTTTTGTCCTTTTCTATCTTTGTGGAGCATGCTGGTCACAGCAAATTGTGCTACAGAAAAGCCTGGCCGTGTCCGCCTCTCCCAGAGTCAGAAAATATTTGCCTCTAGAACTTTATGCTAATCCACTAACATACTCCAGGGCCTGGCCATCTATGGTGTGTGTCTACCAGAAATAGCAGTTAAAATAAATCAACCCAGGGACAGCTGGGGGAGCACAAAGAGAGGGTAAAGGAAACCCCAGCCCTCAGCTTTTCAGAGCCAAAAAGCAAAGATCATCCAGAGAAGAGTCGGCTTCCCCAGTCCCCCCACCCCACGCCATCCCCTGTGTCTGATTTTCATGGTGTCTTCATCCCTAATGCATGCACACCGGCCCCATCATCTGGACGTACAAATGTCTGACGTTTCAACTTGGCCCATTCAGTCTGACTCCAGAGGTGGGAAAAAGCATCAGGACGGGCCATGCAGCTTCCCAGAGTCCTTACCCCAGTGTAATTTAAATATTACAATGTCTGTTTTCCAGGCTTATGAGTGACTCAAAGGTTATCCCGAAAGTCCCTTAGCAAAGCAGATGAGCTAAATATGACCTTAACAGATCATCTCCCAAGAAAAGAAGAAGAACCCAGTCACCTTGAAAAAGCCAACAAGTCGATAATGAAATAACAGATTTGGGAGAATGACGATTCTTTTTTCCCCATGATGCGAACAAACCACATAGTCCTGTTTTTAGGACTAGGACAATTTACTTCTCCTACGACCTCATGTTAGGAGATAATCAACATGCTTTGGGCTCTTCATATTACCGTCTCAAGAGCAATGATTAGGGGGCGCCTGGGGGGCTCAGTCGGTTAAGTGTCTGCCTTTGGCTCAGGTCATACTCCCAGGGTCGTGGGATGGAGCCCCGCATCGGGCTCCTTGCTCAGCGGGAAGCTTGCTTCTCCCTCTCCCACTCCCCCTGCTCATGTTCCCTCTCTCGCTGGTTCTGTTCTCTGTCAAATAAACAAATAAAATCTTAAAAAAAAAAAAAAGTAATGACTAATGTATTGTGCATCTGATTATTTCTTACGCTAATCAGTCAGTCAAAATACGTGGTCAGATTAACCAGCAGAGCAGAGTGTGGAAGTCGCCCCAAAGCGAAGGCTTCTCAACGAGAGACAGAGGGGGCGCAGAAGAGTGGGGGTAGGGATTTCCAGTGCTTTCTCCACAACAAGGACTTTTTTATTTCCAGAAATCTTGGGACTCCGGTTCGGATGGCAGGCTAACCACACTCACTAGGGGCTGTTCCCTCAGAACCCACAAAAACAGGAAGGAGATGTGCAGTTCAGCTAAGCCCTGCAACGAGGTCCCAAGAGCATTCCAGGGAGAAAGGACAGTCTTTTCAACAGACACTTCTGGAAACCCTGGTTAACCACATGCAAAAGAGCGAATTTGGATCTTTGCCTTACATCATATACAAAAATTAACCCAAAAAGGTTTTGGACATCTGGGGACACAGTCCGTTAAGTGTCCGACTCTTGGTTTTGGCTCAGGTCGTGATCTCAGGGTCGTGAGATCCAGCCCCGCATCCGGCTCCGCACTCAGTGGGGAGTCTGCTGAAGATTCCCTCTGCCTCTGCTCCTCCCTCCTGCACTCGCACAAGCATTCTCTCTCCCCCTCTCTCAAATAAATAAATCTTTTTAAAAAATTAAACCAAAGAGGATCAAAGAGCTAAACTTAAGCGCTAAAACTACAGAACACAGAAAAAAACCTAGAGGAAAGTCTCCATGCCTTTGGACTTGGCAGCGATTTCTTGGATATCACACCAAAGACAAAGGCAACAAAAGAAAAAAACAGATAAATAGGACTTCATCAAAATTAAAGACTACTGTGCATCCGCAGACACTATAGGAGAGTGAAAAAAACCCCACAGAATGGGAGAGCATATTTGCAAATCTTATGTCTGATCAGGGATTAATATCCAGAAAAATAGAGAACTCATACAACTCAATAACAACAACAACAAAAAATAAACAGCCCAATTCAAAAGTGGGCAAAGGACGTGAGGCCCAGGGGCCGTGGTGAGTGAAATCTCTGTCCTTTGGAAGCTACTCAATATTTAACCAAAGCTGTTCAAGGAGATGATGAGCTAAGGGGCTGGCAGGTGCTAGGCACTATTCCTCTAATTCCTCTTTCGCTGTTGGTATCTTAGCACAAAGTCGGGGGACACTAATCAGTGGCGTCCTTGCACCCCCCGCACTGGCTGGAAGATCGAAGGATGTGCAGGGGCTGCTCAAAGTCAAGGACTCATGAGGCTTCCCCACCCCCAGTCCCCTGTGCTTGTAACACCCAATGCCTGCTTTTCAATCAATCATCTTCTGGCCCAAAGGCATTTATAAAACGCCGAGGCAACCTGAAAGCATCTGTCCCACAAGAGGCCCCAAACCAGGGAGAGCTGCGAACAGTGCTGACATTTTAGCCAAAATGGCTCTGACATTGGTCTCCCCCCCACAGCTGTGATTTTCTCCTTCTGCAACCTTGACGCAAGTTGAAAAATATCCGAGCAAATAACCCAAAGTTTTATTATTTCACCCAAAGAGACTTTAGGAAAGTGGCATCCAGGTATGAAACAGAAACAGACAATAGCATTTCTAAGATCATTGGGAGGAGGGGGAGGGTTGTCTGGGAGAGGGAGTGAGGGAGAGGAGAAAAAGAAGGCAACCAGGCCGGGCCTCCAAGGACAACACAGTTCATCCCCTCGCTGCATCACTGAGCACCGACTGTATGCCTATGCCGGGGTCCGTGTGGGAAAAGTAAACAATCCTGTCCAGCGGGCAAAGGGCAGCGTAGAAGCCAAGGGGATAAATGATGTCCTGTGTCCAGGAGACACAGGGGCGGCCACAGGGGCACACATCACAAGGCATGGAGGCTCAGAGAACCTTCCCAGGAGAAGCAATTTCCAACCCCAGACTCCAAACAGGCACTGCCGCTGGCCTGACACAGCGGGGTGAGCAGGGACAGGAAGCAGAGAGAGAAAGTCCCAAGCCGGCCAAGGGCAGGGAGTGAGCACAGAGCAGAAGGACTGCACAGACCAGGGGCCTAGAGCACACAGGGGTGCTGGGTCCAGGCTCTCCAGGGCTCAATGCCCCCTGGGCAAGCCCAGGAAATGTACATCCTTATCCCTGAAGAGCAGAGTTTCATGACTCATGGACCTTGCCTTGCCTAGATCTCCCACCCTACCCTGAACTTTTGCAACAAGAAAGCCCCTGACCACCGTTGCAGTGGGGGCTGGGACACACACAGCTAACCACAAAGACTTAAACCACCCTTACAAGGCTTGTTTAACATTTTTGCAAGAAGATAACATTTGCAGTGAGCACCCCCGCCCCCCCCCACACATACTTGTAGGTCCATCACTCATAGAAACATCCCTTCCCCCCAACCCAGAATATGTGGAGAGGAGCCTCCAAGCTTTGCAGAATCTATTTGGGGAAATGTTACCAGTTTCATAGCCTGCTTGTTGTTATTGAGAAACTGATGAGTTTCTGGACCTGTCACGTCCTAATTGGCTCATGCTCAGCGCTCGGGCATCTGGGATGAGCCATGGAAGAGGACAGGTATATGTGGTGGATCTGCCCACCACCAGTTTTTTGTTGTTGTTTTTAAGATTTATTTATTTACAGAGAGAGAGTGCATGTATGTGATTGGGGGGAGGGGGGAAAGAATCCCAGACTCTGCGCTCAACATGACCCTGAGACACAACCTGAGCCAAAAGCAAGAGCTGGCCACTCGAGCAACTGCGCCCTCCGGGCACCCTGTAGCCACCACCAGAGTCTTCAACACACACACACCCCTACGTCCCCCGTACAATGCCGCAGGCTCTGCTCACCAGACACTGTCAGGGGCCACCTGAGCTCCATCCACACGGGGTCGCCACCCATTGGTTTCCCCCATAACAGCTTCTCTTGGCCAATGGGGACCTCCCGGTATGGGGCCGAACATAGGTCCTTGAGGATACCAGTGGAGAGCCAAGGGAAGCTCTGCCATCTGGGGCCAAGGAGGGGAGCCCGAGGCCCCAGACTTCCCAGAGCTAGCCAAATGCTAACACCATCCTCCACTTCTGTCCAGCCCCTCTGGTCACGTTGGCCCAGTTTGTGATGGACCCTCTTCCAGTTAGCCCTAGACATCCTTTTTGACCTCATGGGGAGAAAGAAGCTGGCTTGTCAGGGGCAGGTGCTGAGGGTGGGAGGGGAGGAAGCTAAGCGTCTGATCTGTCTTCTGGTCTCCACAATCCCAGCTCATGGTCTCCATGCAGAGACAGTCCTGGCAGACATAAGAGTGGATTATTCTCTTATTAATAATGAACGCCGCAGTTAAAGCTAACTCGTTCTCTGCTTTCGTCGTCTTAGAGAACCAGCTGCGTTCCATACTAGTAGTAGCTGTTGCCTCTACCACTCTGGGCCACCAGCGCCCGCACAGAGCAGGCATGCACACACGCCCACTGATGCTAGATGGTGGAGAGGCACCACCAGAGCCTGCTCGTTCAGAAAAGGAAGTTTCGAGAAACCAAGATCTAGATGCACAGGCAGGAACCACCCCTCCAGGGCACAGCTCAACATGAGGCTGCCCAAGGGGCCCTCCCATCCCATCAAACAAATTATGACCCATACATACCTATGGACGCTTCCAATGTGGGGACCCATTCCTCCCCAGAATCCCACCTGAGGTTCCCCTGTGGGAAAAACATAGGTTCACCTAATAGTTTCGGTTTGAGAGTCTGTCCTCTTTGTAGGAAGATATGTGAAGACGTCACTCGGCAGGGGACACCAGGAGGGACCAGATGGCTGAGAGATGAGAGGCTATTCTCAATCCAGGGCCAACGGAAAACTGGAAGCCAGAGCCCAAATTTAGTTTGAAACCTGGTACCCAACCGTATAAAGTTAGCAACTCCCTTGAACCATCTGTCCATCCCTAGCACGGAAAGGAGCCTTGCTCGGAATCTAGCTGGCCCCTCCGACCCGCCATCCACACCGTCACCATCCACAGAGCCTTGCAGCCACGGGACCAACCAACCAAGCAAGTGGCGGCCTTCAAGTTCTTTGGAAGCTTTGGGATTCCAATCCCTCTGCCACTCTGCTCTTCCTGCCACCAAATCCCCTTCCCGCTCCCCAGCCTGAGGCGAGAGCGTGCGCACACCCGTACCCCCACGTAAAGGCCCCGAAGTGTTCTTGTCCTTCTGCCGACCTAGCTACGATGGTCCTTCCTTCTCATGGGCATGCTCCTCCCCACTTGATGTCCTGGGGTCTCCCCTTCTGTGACACAGCCCATCTGTGTCCCATCGTCCCACACTGACCCATCGTGGAGTCCTCTCCATGGCCCACCCCACGCCACCCTCCACGGGCCTGACCAATGAGCCCCATTCCAGGCCCTCCAGGCCCCAGCCCCGCCCCATCTCCGTCTCAGCCGCCACCACCTGACCTGCTGCCAGGACTAGATGCGACTAGATGCGAAGAACTCATCAGTTCTTCTGCTGACGCTTCAGCCCTCGGAAAGACGGCAGAAGTGGGGCCTGACACAAAGACCGAACAGGAAGGGACACGTGGGATCCCCTCAACTCCTTCCCTTCCTCCATGCGGAAGGCCCTGCTGGAGAAGGGTCCCGGGGCAGATGTGCCCGGTGAACGGTGGACGCCCAGGTCAAATGTGATTTATTACCTTACTTTTCCCACTAAATCCCCTGAACTGGCGTAGAGCTGAAGCTATCACTGGTCCCCACAGAGCCCCTGCTCTGGGGCACAGTGACTGAGTCCAACCCCAGAGCTGCGTCAGCTCCCATCTTCCCTGCTCTGCACCCCTCCAGCCACTTCCGCCCACTCTTCTTTCAGAAAGCCAGTCCCCTGTGCCCTGGACTTAGCCAGCCTTTGTCACCGCAGATCCCTTATCCCGCTCCCCCTGCCCAGGTCAGTTGGAGCCTCCAGGAAGCAGACGCCAGGTGGGGGCTAGACACACAAGCATCGGCGGGCAGGTGACCACAGTGGATGGTGGGGTGGCAGGGACAGGAGGAGGCAGGGAGCCTGTGCCTGTGGAGGACAGGGCTGGGTACAGGAGTAGGCAGGGAGCCCTCGGACTGCGGTGCAGGCCTGAGAAAGCCTCAGTTGACCGATGGCAGTCTCCAAGCAAAGGTCCCACCAGAGTCCTTCTCTAAGGAGAGGGGCAGAGACGGTCTGGTTCCTGTGCCCTCCCTGTGCTCAGTCGCTAACTGGGGACAGCCAGGGGCAGCATGGCCTCATCATAAACACCAGCCTAATGGGGGAAAGATACTTTTTCAATAAAGGCACTGGGCCAGTGGGATATACATAAGGGAAAAAAAACCTGAAACTTCACTGCCCCCCCCCCCCGCCACCATTCTCAAAAATCAGGTCCACCTGGGGGCGTCTGGGTGGCTCAGTCAGTTAAGCTTCTGACTCTTCATTTTGGCTCAGGCCATGATCTCGGGGGTCATAGGATCCTGCCCTGCCCCAACCCCAGCTCCCCACTGAGTGCGGTGTCTGTTTTTCTCCCTCTTCCTCTGCCCCTCCCCCAGCTTAGGCATTCTCTCTCTCAATAAATAAATCTTTTTTTTTTTTTTAAAACAGGTCCATGTGTATTATAAACCCAACTATGAGAGAAAAGAAAAATTAACAGAACAGGAAGCAACAAGTATTGGAGAGGATGTGGAGAAAGGGGAATCCTCTTACCCTGTTGATGGGAATGCCAGGTAGTGCAGCCACTTTGGAAAACAGTGTGGAGATTCCTTAAGAAATTAAAAATTGAGCTACCCTACGACTCTGCAATTGCACTACTGGGTATTTACCCCAAAGATACAGACGTAGTGAAAAGAAGGGCCATCTGTACCCCAATGTTCATAGCAGCAATGGCCACGGTCACCCAGCTGTGGAAAGAACCAGGATGCCCTTCAGCAGACGAATGGATAAGGAAGATGTAGTCCATATACACAATGGAGTATTATGCCTCCTTCAGAAAGGATGAATACGCAACTTTTGTATCAACATGGACGAGACTGGAGGGGATTATGTTGAGTAAAATAAGTCAAGCAGAGAAAGTCAATTATCATATGGTTTCATTTACTTGTGGAGCATAAGAAATAACATGGAAAAATAACATGGAGGACATTCAGAGATGGAGAGGAGAAGTGAGTTGGGGGAAATCGGAGGGGGAGATGAAGCATGAGAGACTGGACTCTGAGAAACAAACTGAGGGTTTGGGAGGGGAGGGAGGTGGGGGGTTGGGTGAGCCTGGTGGTGGGTATTAAGGAGGGCATGGAGCACTGGGTGTGGTGCATAAACAATGAATCTTGGAACATGAAAAAAATAAAATTAAATTTTTTTAAAAGACCAAATATGTATATATATATGGAAGATTTAAAAAAAAGTTTGAGCATATAGGAAAGAATACAGGAGAATGTATATATGACCAAGAAAGGAAACCTACAAATTATAAAGGAAAAGAAAGATTCATTGGAATACATTCAAATTAAGAATTCTGGTTTATCAGAGTTCCGAACTTCTGCTTTGATAAGCAGAGGCGAGTGAAAAGCCAAGCCGGTGTGGGAGAGGGTGGTTTCAACACCCAGAACTGAGAAGGGGCTCACAAGCAGACCAATACAAAATCACCAAAAGTCAATGAAAAAAAAATTCAGCCAGAGAACCCAGTAGAAAAAAACCCAAGACACTGGAACAGCTGTCCTACAAGAGGACCTCTGAACTCACAGAAAATACTGAGTACCACTCATCAGGAGGGAAATGCACACAGAAACCACAGCGACACATCACTGTATGTCCACCTGGATGGTGAATGTCAGGAAGACGGGTGACCCCAGCGCTGGAAATGATGTGGGGCAACAAGAGCTCCCAGTGTCACTAGAGGGTGTGCAACATGGTGCAGTCACATCAGAAGCTGTTTGCAATACTGACCTGCAGTCACCCTGTGGTCCTAAGATTCCAGTCTTGAGTAGGGAAGGACCTAGAAGTCATTACATAACCCGCGACATGTACAGTGTCACGTATGGGAACGCTCACGGCAGCATCACTGGAGTGAGGCGAGTGTCGGCCAGGAGTCAAGCGGATAAACAGTGTATGGTGTATTCACCTGACAGCACGCCCCAGTGGACATTGTTTAGAGCTACACCCAAACGATTGGGTGAATTTCTCAAATATGGTGCAGGCGGAAATGCGCTCTGTGATCATATAAAGTTCAAAATCAGGTAACAAATACAGTGTTTAAGGATTCATCCTTAAGTGGTAAATACTGAAAAACAAAAAAAAGCAAAGACGTGATAACCATGAAAGTCAGGATAGTGGCTGCTTCAAGTGAGAGGCAAAGGGTGTACCTGGAGGGGACACACAAGGGTCTTCGGAGTGCTTTTCCCCCTGAGCATTGGCTTCATAAAAATTTGAAAATCTTACTGTTATCTTTCATGCATTTTTCTCTTTTTTACTTTTTTTCAAGATTTATTTATTTATTTTAGAGAGACAGAGAGAGTGAAAGCAAGTGGAGGGAAGGGCAGAGGGAAAAGAATCTCCAAGCAGACTTCCCACTGAACACGGAGCCAGACACCAGGTTCAATCTCAGGACCCTGAAATCATGACCTGAGCTAAAACCGGGGTCGCTCGCTCAACCAACTGAGCCACCCAGGTGCCCCTTACGTATTTTCCTTATTTGTGTTATGTTTCATGCCTTTATTTTTTTTAAGATTTTATTTATTTATTCAGGAAAGACAGAGAGAGAGGGCACAAGCAGGGGGAGCAGCAGGCAGAGGGAGAAGCAGGCTCCCCGTGGAGCAGGGAGCCTCATGTGGGACTCAATCCCAGGACTCTGGGATCATGAGCTGAGCTGAAGGCAGATGTAAACCAACTGAGCCACCCAGGTGCCCTTTCACAACTTCAAATACACACACACACACACACACACACATATTTAAATGTATTCCTTTAAAATGAAAAAAAAGAGGAGGAGCCTGTAGACAGACCTGACTCGTGCTTCGGAGGGCTCACACCCCTTATCTGATGGTTAAGAGGTGAAGATCCTGCCACAATGTGGACATAAGGACCAGTCATAGGTTAATATCATGATATGATACAGCATTTTCATCTCTCTCTTTTTGAAACCAAAGAAGTACTATTAGTGGACACATCATCTGCAGCAGAAGTGGCCCAACATCCCAGCTGGACAGAGAGTGAGGAGGACGTACCTCATGTCCTGGCCACCCATGCCGCCTCGTTTCCCTGTGACAGACAACCGGCCTCACCCCAGGTCCCCGCCGCACCTCTGCGCATGGGCGCTTCCAGCACTCTGATTGTGACCGGTACATTGGGAGGTCCCTTTTCACCCAAAGACTTTTGTTTCTTAATGAAAACGACATGCAGATGTTAACATGTATCATGGTCGTACTCGCTCATGGCAGCATAACGAACTACCTTTTACGAGCTGAAAATGATGGGCCTACTCTTCAGAAGGTGCTGCGTGGGGTAGAAATGAGACTGAAGAATACTCCGTTCTCGGCTCCTGCCCAGCCTGGTCTCACTGTCTCTCTCCGGGTCAATAAATGATTCATGGGGCACCTGGGTGGCTCCGTGGGTTAAGCGTCTGCCTTCGGCTCAGGTCATGATCTCAGGGTCCAGGAATCAAGCCCCACATTGGGCTCCCTCCTTGGCAGAGAGCCTGATTCTCCCTCTCCTGCTGTCCCTGCTTGTGGATCTCTCTCTCAAATGAATAAATCTTTAAAAAAAAAATGCTTCATTACATGTCTACAAAATGTAATAATATTATGTCAACCTCATTTGCTAAATTAATATTCATAATAGTGTCATTACATCTAGAAACAATGACAAGAATTCCGAATATGAATGAGAAATCACAGTCAATCATGAATTACGTGAATTATTCACAGCCAGATTACTTCAAAGGCAAATTATTTTTAAAACATCGTCGAAGTATTTATAGCAAAATTTTACATTTAACATAGCATTTTATTTGTTTGAATGTTGTAGGCTTAGGCCTCAGAAAGAAAGAGTTCCTTGGGTCTTTGAACAGGCCTGGCCAGTGTCGTCCTGAATCCACAAAGAAGGGCCACTGAAGCCATCAGTAAGTCCAGCTCTTTGCACAATGACCAAAACACTGTTGGTTTTCCAACGTCCAAACTTCTGTGATTACAAGCAAAGGATCCAGAGTCAGACTGCCCAGGTTCGAACCTTCGCTCCATACTTCACCTTATGTCTTGAGGCAAGTCAACCTCTCTGGGCCTCATTTCCCTCCTCTGTAAAATAAGGAGCCTAATAGAACCCATTTTAAGAGCCTGGGAGAAGCAGCCGAGTTAATGCATGTACAGCACAGGCAAACTGCCCAGCCCAAAGCAAGTGTGGAATAAATGTGTCATTCATGGAAATCTGGGATCTGCTGTGGATCCCTATCCCACAGCCTTTCCGTGTAAGCATTTTCATGGCTTTCCAAAGCGAGTGTTTGCCAGGGGGACAGAGACACTCCTTCCCCCACATTCCTCGGGATGTGGTAAGGGTGCCTGGGGCAGGCAGATCCTGGAGGGCGTTCAGGGCAGGGCCCAGCATGGCGCTGAGCAGAGAGCTAGAAATCTGGGGCACAGACCCGACCCTCCTAGTGGAGCGCCTCACTCTGTTGGCTCTCCAGTGGTTTCCAGCCCCCCTGGGGTGGGTGATTTATGCCTGCAGAGAGAAAAAGGAGAATTTTTGCAGAACTACATGATTAATTAATCAACAGCTGAGTGGTTGATCTGCAGCAAATGGATGTTTCCTACAGAGGAATCAATTACTTGAATGCCAGTTTAGTGTTTTATAGGCTCTTAAAAGATCAAGACGATTCTTTATAAACATCCATTTTGTTCTGGGGAAACGAAGAGAGGGAGGGAGAAACAGAAGGAAGGAAAAGCTAGAACCAAAGAATTTGTAGTATGAGCTCATGTGTGAAGGAAAGAAACCAGACTCCACATTTGTGCATGTTATGTGTATAAATATGTAGACAAAAGGCTGAAAGAGTGCCCAAGACGTGTTCCACAGCACCACCTCTGCTGGAGGGGAGCAGATCATCCCACAGGGGCTGTGATGGGAGTCCACAGGAGAGTGGGAGCTCCAGGGGCCTGCAGAGACACCCCCTGCCCATGGAAAGAGAGCAGACTTTGGTGAATCAGCTGGGTCCCCTGAACCTCCAGGTGAACTCATGCGTCCACACCCCAGTGGAGGTCCCACAACCCAGAGGTGGGTATGGAAGGGAACAGCGAGGGATCCTTGCCGGGAGAGAAGAAACCCCCCACTGCACCTTACAGGCTGACGAGCAGCACTGGGCAAAGAAGGCAGGAAAGGGGCCAACGGGCTGGAGGCTTACTTGGCTGTGACAGTCCCCACAGAGCAAGCCCATCTTCACACCTGTGTCCAGCGGAGCGGCCAAGAGGCTAGGACTCTGACAGTGACCTGTACTCTCTCTGTCTAGCATTCCAGATGGGTGATGTCTGCGGGCTGTGGCAGCCTCAGCAGTGTGTCTGTCTCATAGAGCCCCGGGGAGCTTGGGTCGCGCAGAAGCCCACCGCTCCAAGCCTCCTGCTCTTCTGGCAGACATGCCTCCAGCGTTCTCTCGCCAGCACCGTGCCCTCAGCACTACACTCAAGGATGAATAAGAGACAAACAACTATGGTTCAGCGGGTTTGGGGTCTATGACAGCAGGACGAGCAGGGGAGTGCATGGCAAGAGCCCCTGACCCTGCCTAGAGTGGAAGGAGCAATCAGGAGGCGATCACCCCTGGGCAGAGCCTGGGAAAGAGGGGAACCAGGAGAAGGGCTGGAGCTGATGTGGACAAATGGAGATGAATGTCCACACACCGTGTTCCCTGCTGCCGACGCGCCTGAACCCAAACCTCACAGATGGCTGACTGCACTGTGATCTCTGCCACACACCACACAGGACGTCACCCACTGTTCTCTGGCCCCAGCATTGTTTGGGCTCCATTTGAATACATATGTGACTATGGGCAAACGTGGCTGGTCCCTAATAGAAGAAGCCTGTGACCCCGGCCCCCCAAGAAGCTGTAGGCTCTGCTGTCAGGAGGCTTCGCTGAGAGTGGGCGATAGATTACCAAGTAAAGTTGCTCACATATGCTCTGAGCAGTCATCCTCTGTCGTCCACTCCAGAAACTGAAAACTTAACGCTCAATATACTTGTCTTGGGATTTTAATATGCATTTTCTTTCCCTCCCCTTCCCACTCACTCATGTCTGCCTTTGCTGTGACTCGGGTCATGCCTTGTAATATCGAGCAGACTCCAACAGGTTTCCAAATCACCTTTTTAAATTTTTTTTAACTCTTAGTTATTTGTTTGAAAGAGAAACAGTGAGCAGGCATGCGCACGAGGAGGGGGAGGGGCAGAGGGAAGAGCAGGCTCCCCACTTAGTAGGGAGGGAACCCGATGCGGAGCTCGATCCCAGGATCCCAGAATCACTACCTGAGCTGAAGGTGGATACTTAACCAACTGAGCCACCCACGTACCCCCAAATCTCCTTTTTTTTAAAGAACAGATGGAACATGAGTCTAGATCTAGGCATTCAGGTGCCAAAGAACAGAAGGAGGTCAGGGAAACTTTTTACTCCCCCTGACAAGTACCCACTGAACATCATGGTATAAGATGTGTTAAATACTAAATAGAAAGCAAGTCCAACAGCCGGTATTTCTCATGGCAGGGACAGTTAGAAACAGCAAGACCACTTTACAAAAGGGAACAAGCAGAACGAGTCGGAAACGAGGAACAAATGACAGGTAGGCATTCAGAGAAAGAAAAGGTCATTGTCAGAGAGACAACTACAACGTTCCCCCAAAGCTGAAAGAGTAAACTCTAAATGAGTTCTTTTTTCTTCCTTTCTTTTTTTTAAGATTTTATTTATTTATTTGAGAGAGAGGCAGTGAGAGAGCATGAGCGAGGAGAAGGTCAGAGGGAGAAGCAGACTCCCCGTGGAGCTGGGAGCCTGATGCGGGACTCAATCCCGGGTCTCCGGGATCATGACCTGAGTCGAAGGCAGTCGTCCAACCAACTGAGCCACCCAGGCGTCCCTCTAAGTGAGTTCTTAAAGGGTGAGATTCAACAGGTACAAAAACTACCCTAAAGATCAAGTATTCCTGGGGCCCAACCCTGGCTAACCAAGCAAATTCTTGCTGCATTGTTACAGAGCCAAAGTTGAAGCAGAGAAAATGACACAAAAATTGTAGGGATCACGGGGTGCCTGGGGGCTCAGTCAGTTCAGTGTCTGCCTTCAGCTCAGGTCATGATCCCGGGGTCCTGTGATCGAGCCCTGCGTCAGGCTCCCTGCTCAGTGGGGAGTCTGCTGCTTCCTCTGCTGCTCCCCCTCCTTGTGCACTCTCACTTGCTCTCTCAAATAAATAAATAAAATCTTTTTTTAAAAAAAGTAGGGGGACGCCTGGGTGGCTCAGTTGGTTAAGCGGCTGCCTTCGGCTCAGGTCATGATCCCAGCGTCCTGGGATCGAGTCCCACATCGGGCTCCTTGCTTGGCAGGGAGCCTGCTTCTCCCTCTGCCTCTGCCTGCCACTCTGTCTGCCTGTGCTCGCTCTCTCTCTGACAAATAAATAAATAAAATCTTAAAAAAAAAAAAAAGTAGGGATCGGATTAGCGAATACCCAGACTCCACGGGTGTCAGAGGCAGCTGCTGCTGGGGGCACCCACTCAGGACACCTGCGAGCAGAGATGCCTTTGCCCACACACCCCAAGTGCGCGCAGTAAGGACATCTCCACATTACAGGTGGGTGCTCTGAACCTGAGGTCTTCAAGTGTTTTAAATGTACAATAACAGGTGTTGGCAAGGACGTGGACGAGAAAAGGGAACCCTTGTGCACTGTGGGTGAGAATTCAGACGGGTACAGCTGTTGTGGACAACAGGATGGAGGGTTATCAAAAAGTTAGAAATAGAGCTACCCTATGATCCAGTAATTCCAATACTGGGAATTTACCTAAAGAATATGAAAACACTAATTCAAAAAGATATATATGCCCCTATGCGGTCAACTGCAGTATTGTTTACAATAGCCAAATTATGGAAGCAGCCTAAGTGTCCGTCAGTAGATGAATGGATAAAGAAGATGTGGCATATCACAATAGAATATTACTCAGCCATTAAAAAGAATGAAATCTTGCCATTTGCAGCAACATGAGTGGACCTAAAGGATACAATGCTAAGTGACACAGTCAGTCAAAGACGTATACCACGTGATCTCACTCATATGTGGAATTAAGAAGCAACACAAAGAGAAAAAGATTTAAAAAAAAACCCAGATTCTTAAATACAGAGAACTAAATGGGAGCTGGGAATTAAGACTACACTTATGATGAGCACTGAGTATTATACATAATGCTGAATCATTATATTTTATACCTGAAACTAATAGAACACTGTATGTTATTACACTTGAATTTTTTAAAAATGGTTTAAAAAAAAAGTACAACTCACTCTCACAACCACCTTGTTATGATTGCACAGAAACAGCCCATTAAAATTTGACTTGTTGAGGCACCTGGATGGCTCAGTCAGTTAAGCTTCCCACTCTTGGTTTGGCTCAGGTCATGATCTCAAGGTCGTGAGATTGAGCCTTGTGTGGGGCTCCATGCTCAATACAGAGTCTGCTGGAGATTCTCCCTCTTCCTCTGTCTCTGCCCCTCCCTGACCACTTGTGTTCTCTCTCTCTCTCTCTCTCTCTCTCTCTCTTTTTCTTTCAAATAAATAAGTACAATCTTTAAAATTTGACCTGTTGTGTAAGTTTCCTATTGAGATGCAATGCACTGACCACAGAACATTAGTGTCTTGGTCTTGAAAGGAGCTAAATTATTCATTATCAATGAACAAAATCATGTACTAGATTCCTTATGAATCTATTGTGAAAATGGGCAATAAGAATCCACCCCAGAGAGACTGATCCATTCTGGGTGTGCTGAGTCTAGGAAGCTAAGGGTACAAGTCAATGCAAATCTGCCAAGGTAAATTGCATGAGCACTCTCCCTTCAACAGAGCACTCTGTAATGAAAAGAAGAATCAAAATAATGAATTCATGCACAGAGAAGCCAAGGTATTAAAAAAAAAACAAAACAGTGGTAATCTGGTTTCAGTTAAACATAGAAAGAAATCCTGGTAACTACAGTTATAAAATATGACAAAAGCACTACAATTCTTGGAAGAAGTGTTACACAATTCTAAAATAATAATAATTTGATGATAATATATTGGAGAAAAATTTCACAACATGCCTAAACCAGGAGATTAGAAAGGGAGGTGCTGTTGGAGTATATTTTTTTCCCATTTCACAAGGAGAGTTGAGACACTGATTCATTTATGAAGATTGATAGGTTAGGAAATGTAAGTTTAATACATTATTTAAAGGAAAAAAGTTAATTACAGACTGACTTCCAGCTCAGATGGAGAAATAGAGACTAGATTTACCTTCTGTATGAACCAACTAAGAAAACAGACAAACTCTCTAAAACTATGGTGTTCAAGACACTGGAAGGCAGGCAGTGAAGGATGGTGATCTCTGAGAGGCAGAATGTGAGTCCAACATTGGCCTACCTTCCTGTCTTCCTTGAGTTTCTGGGTTATGGCTCAGAGAGTGGGGAGGGGAATGGGGGCAGAGCCCCAAGGTCTCCCTGAGTCGAGGACACAGATATGGGAGTATGGGAGGGCCGAGAGAGCCCTACTGTTCCAGGACCAAGTAGCAAAGATGAGAGAGTTGTACACAGAAAGAGCTCAGGAGATCTACAGAAAGTCCTCCTCCAGGCATCAGCTGAGTACTGACCAGCTCCTATGTGTGAAGAAACTAAGGCCAGGCAAAGAAACTCAAGAAAAGCTTAGAAAGAACAAGACTTGGAGCTTCCACAATGACAGCTGTTCTTACCAGCCAGAGTGAGAACTCATGATAAGTCACAGCACCTCAGTCGAGTATGCAGAAGGTCTGTGTCAGGATTGGGGGGAAATTCTCCCCAGATTAAATGCTGCTTCATCCCATTTAACAGATATTAAAAGAAGACCAGGAAGTATCCAACTGGTAACTTCACCACATCCCAAAATAAAGTTCTATAATATTTAGAGGAAATGCAAAAGTATCCCAGGACCCAAGAAGGTAAAATTAAGTGTCTGGCATCCAATAAAAAAATTAAAAAGTATGCCAAAAGGCAGGAAAATATAATTTATAACAAGGAGAAAAATCTATGAGCTGAAACTGACCCAGAAATCACAAAAATGATAGAATTGGTGGACATGGCTATAAAAACACTTGTTATAGCTGTATTTCATATGATCAAAAGGAATCCTTTCCTACATACACTGATCTAGAACCCTCAGAATCCTTTCCTGTGTATGATGATCTAGAACTCATAGAATCATTTCCTAGAATGTAAGCTGATCTAGAAACCTCATAATCCTTTCCTGCATATGCTGACCTAGAACTCTCAGAATCCTTTCCTACATATAGTGGTCTAGAATCCTCAGAATACTTCCCTGTATATGCTGATCTAGATCATCAGAATCCTCTCCTACATACACTCTCCCAAGCTCATACCAGAGAATGGTGTAGAGGTCTTGGCCCCTCACTTCTCCAGCCAGGTAGGACTCTACCTTATTTACCTTATTTACCGGCCTGGTGACATTGTCTTGAAGAGTGCTACCCTTTAACAGAGAGGAACAGGTTACTTCTGTGGGCCCAGAAGGTTCAAAGGAACCTAGAGATTCAAGATGTTACTGACCCAGATGTCCCCACTGCATGTGTCAGGATTCCACTCTGCCCCACTCAGGGCCCTGACCTTGGTGTAGCAGACTTGACAGAACTGAGAATTCAGCCCTCTCTCAGACACCTGCTACTCTTCCAATTAAGTTCTGGGCCATTTGGTGCAGCCTTCATGCTTGCCCTTACCAGGTGATTACCTTTAGTCTTCGTTGTCTTTCTTCAACGCACTGATTGCCCCTGTCATCAACCCTCCAGTTCTAGCTTCCTTTTCTAGATTATTACTTACTTCCTCCTTTACTGACAAATGCCTGCCATATTACCCCGTCCAATGCATTTGTTCCAGCTGACCCCAGTTAAAGTTTTGATGGCTTCATCACTACAGCACCCGGGGGCAATCCAAGCTCCCCCCATCAGTGACAGACATCTCCTGGCCAGTAGGATGGAGGGCGATCAATATAGATGTCCAGTACAGATTTGGTGAATGGACAGTACATAAGGTGTATGGCTGAGTGGATGGATGGAGTCCCATTGAATTCCACCTGGTTAGCCTGAGAAATAACTGAAAAACACTGGCATTTCCTCACCAAAAATTTTCCTTTAATAAGAACACTAGGCAATCAACAGAGATAGAAAAAGCAATTCTTTTTTTTTCAAAAGGATTTATTTATTTGGGAGAGAGAGAGCATGAACAGGGAGAGGGGCAGAAGGAGAGGGAGAGATAGAATCCCAAACGGACTCCCCACAGAGCACAGAGCCTGACTCGGGGCTCAATCTCACGACTCCGAGATCACAACCTGAGCTGAAACCAAGAGTTAGACGCTTAGCCAACTGAGCCATCCCGAAAGAGCAATTCCTTGGAGGACTTCTGGTTTCTCAGTAATTAACAACGAATTAGTGAAGTCACAATTAAAATAAACAGTTCTTAACCAAATATATTATGACCATGAAACCCTAATCTAAGTTCTAATAAACTTCAGTCAGCATCAGATTCGGCATCTGAATCGTTGATTCAGAAGGGTACAAGGAGACCTGGTTTCCTCCAGGCCCGGGCACCCAGAGGGTCAAATGTGTCTACTCTCAGCACTGCCTCCTTTAAGATTTACAGTGCAAGAACCAGCCAAAGCCCAGGAAAGAAAAGGGAAAAGATGGAATTTCTTAACTTCGAAGCCTCTAGCATTGTTTCCAGACCAATTCAGAGTTACAGGGCCCCCCTGTTCTTCCCTACTCATTTATCAAATTGCCAGAGAAGCTAAAACATCTCCAACTGTTAGAAAACATCGCTGTTCTGAATTTTGACAACCTTTTGTTTATTCAGCCTTCAGCATGGAGACAGCCTTGCAGGTGTGAACACAGGTAGCCCTAGGTACTCACCCATCCTGGGGCCATCGATCTGATTATGTGGCTGAATGTCTTCCTTCTGGCTGATGACTGTCACGGGCTTTGTTGCTCCGTCTAGAGCTATGCCATGCCCCGCATCACATGTGCTCCATCTCTGTCTCTTTGGGAAAGATCCTCTATGGGGACCACAGGTGGACAATGGGACAGTGTCACAGATTCCAGCACACTGATTGTCAGAGCTGAGTCTTCTGCTGACCTTAGTTCCACGGGAGTTGGAGGACACATCTGGATCGGGACCAGAGGGACCATGTGAAGTAAGGCAGTGTTGGCAGTTGGGCATGCATTCACAAATGTTTGTGAGCATCCACGATGTGTCGGAGCTGCCGACACTACACAGGCCCTGCCTTCTAGAATCTTCTAGTGGGGAAAATGTATGTGTGTACATATAAACGTAATACACAATAAACTGTAGGAAGATCTATGAGGGTTTAGGTCCAGGAAGTTCTGAGAGGGAGCACAGCGTGATCTGCTCTAGTCTGAGAGGACAAGGAAGGCTTGCCGGGGGACCCGGAGTCTGGGCCACTCACAGCCTGTGGCCTCGCAGCCAACACTCGCCTGCCCTGCCTCCTCCCCATCCCAGGGCAGAAGCCTGAAGACTGCATTTTCCGGACTCCCCGACAGCTGGTTCTGCGCTGGAAGGCACTGGAAGGAGACGGGAAAGCTGGAGGCAGGGAGAGGTGGTCCTCATCATGATGCTGGGGGTGTGGCAACTAAGCAGCAGGGTGGCCATGGGCTCAGAGCAACACCATACTCTTGTCTGCACATCCAGCCCCAGGGGCAGACGGCCTTCCTGAAACAGGCGGCATTTGAATCAGTCCTCCTTCCCCTTTCTGGCTCCCACTGTGACAAGACCTTTGTTACCAAATTCCCTCCTTTTAAAAACCTAGAGTAGTTTATGCTCCCCAACTAAACTAACGCTCAGCTCCTAATGCAGCCCAGCAAATGGACCCAAAGATAGGAATTGGGATTGGTTATTGGGGATGCCTTGGCTTGAGTGCAGTGACTTGCTTGGTGCCAGTGGGAGACTCGATACTGGCGTCCATGCTATGCAGTGATCAACGGTCACCTAAATTCTCACTGCTGTCTGCTTGGGAGGAAGTGCTCCGAAAGGCAAGGCTTGAGGAGAGCCAGCATGGCCTAACTGAGCATTTGGGTGGGAATGATGAGAATAAAGGGCTCTGGATGGGCTGGCTGTTTCTGAACACCGGGTTCGCAGGGAAAACGACAGCTCCAAGCTTTACCATCTCAGCTGATGTCAAGACTAGAGACCCATAAAGCCTCTCCAACCATGAAAGAGAACCTCGTGTCTCTCACAGCTGTGGAGCCAATCTACTAAAAAGTCAGACCTCAAATATGATCTTGTAGGTTGCAGAATTATAATTAACAGGCTCCCTGGGGCTCTTCTGTGACCTGTGATCTAGAACCAATCAACCAACCAAGTTGCTGTTCTAGGTCTTGGGTACTGAGGCGCATAAGACAAGCAGCTCTCCCACCTGCAGAGAAGTCCATGTGCACATCTGAGGAAAGGCATTCCCAGCAGAGTGTGAGGCCTTGGCAGGAAGCCAACATGGTGAGTATGAGGGCCAGGGTCAGGCCAAAGCAAACAAAGAGGAGCACAGAGGGACAGGGCGCCAGAGAGGCCAGTGAGGACTTCCTTCCTCCTGGGACATTCTGGTTTAACAGAAGCCAGCTGAAGGTGTTAAGCCCGTGGTACACTGCAGATCTGACACTAACCACCCAGAATCTGCACAGACCCCTGGGGTTCAAGGGCACAGCCCCCGGGAAGGCTGTCATTACTTCAACACCAGTGCGGGTTCAGGGTCCTGAGGCCACCCACACTTCTGACCTACTAGGTACAAATTCAGGGGTTTCTATGGCCCCCTCAGCTCTCAGAAAAGCTCTACACCTCTGATTACAGTTGCACATAAAGGGTACAAATCGAGACCAGCCACATGAAAAGCCACATAAAGCCAGGTCTGAGTCCTCTCCCCAGGGACTCAGGGTATGTCACCAAGCAGGGCAGCTCGCCTGAGCCTCTGTGTCCAGAGCGTCTGCTGGGGCTTCATCAGCATGGGCATGGCTGATTGAATCGTTGGCCCACATGGATGAACTGTGTCTTCAACACCTATCTCCTCCACCAAGGGCAGACTGACCTCCATGGCTCACAGCCCAACCCTCTGATCACATGGTGAGTGTTTCTGATGTGGCCTGTCCCCATCCTGAGTCATCCTGTTAGCAAAAACTATCAAGACCCACCACGAAAAACAATGGCACTCCCATCACTTGGGAAATCCTAAGGGTTTAGAAGCTCTGTGATAGGAACCTGGGACAAAGACCAGAGGAATTCTTTATTCTAGAACAGCAGGAGAGTATTGTGCTCTGAGTTAAATTTCAGAAAGATCATTGCGGCTGCTCCATGGAGGGGTGGACTGTAGGCGTGACAGTGGATCCTACAGTGCCCTTCCTACCACACAGTCCTGAGCAGACGCCATTTTCCAAACCGGGTTCTCCCGCCTTCCCATTGATTCTGGGAGCTACATATATGCTGGTAACAAATCATTTCTGCTCAGGTTCACCAGGGTTGGTTTCTGTAGTTCTCTGCCAAGAACCCTGAGCATTGCTTGCCCTTTTACCATTAAGCTCCCACGGTCTCTCTTCCACAGAACAGAATGCAGCGGACCCTCCTTTCCTCAGTCGACACATTCCACTTCCAGACACTCAGTCTGCGGGTCAGTCCTATGTCCTCTCTTTGCTCAGTCAAGGGTCGCTCTTCAGAAGGCAGGGCCACATAACACAAATATCTTTGCTAGGATCTCCTGTGCCTAAATTATTATAGGTAGAGCAGTATGGGGAATGCAGACAGCCAGGGAAGAGAATGCATGAATTTCAAGAAAGAAACCGAGCTGATCCTGGAAGGGTTGTAGCATTTGCTGAGAACAGGAAGGATTCAGGCCACGTCACAGCAGAGGGATCTGATAGGAGGCAGGGGGCATGGGCCTGGCCAGGAAGGGGGAGGCCCTATGATGGAGGCTGGAACACTCGGCAGAAAGGTTCAACTTGCCAAGGAAACAGAAAACCACCAAATCTTTGTATGGAGAAGGGTATGATGGAAGTATCATCTCAACAGTGGTAGCAAGGTGGGTTGGAAGTGATGGTGAGAGAGAGAGAAACATTTTTAAAATAGGACACAGTAGTTTACCCTGAGTGAAAAATGGAAGAGAAATGAATCATGATTATACTTATAAAATTCAAAGTCGTTCCTGAGAGAGAGCAGTAAGCCCCAAAGTTACAAGCAATCAACTCATGAATGTCCTGTGAAAAAGAGCCGTTGGTTTCATGCCGTGTCCTTCCTGCTTGTTGCCGAGGATGCAAGGCCACGGCCCAGGCAGCTAATTGCAGGCACGCTCAGATCTAACCATTGGCTTCTTCTCCTTGAAGGCAAATGGTGCGTTTTTGCTGACTCAGCCCCATTTTCCCAATACGGCGAATTTATTTTTCCCAACACACACGCACACTTTTCAAGAACCTCTTCTCCCTCTTTCCTCTCACGCAACTTATGCTCCATTCCTGCAGGAAAATGTCCGTCCCTTTGCCTTCCTCTTTTTCCATGTGTGAGCCAAGGAAATGTGAGCCCAGTCACGGTCACCATACAGAAGCGCCAGAGGATGTCCATACGAGGAGGAAGGAAGGCCCGGCATTTGGGAGTGATATTTAATGTCCTGAAGAACCCCCAGCCTCAGTCTGGAAGCCTGAGGAAGGACCCACGTTGCCCTGCAGATTCTCTACCATGGTGCTGATCTATATGTTCATCCTCCCTAATTAATCCTATTTTCCCACAGGCATCATCATTCAGTAAAAATGAAAACCTTCCTTAATCAATTTCAGGCATGAGAGATTAAATCACTTACATCGGTGCTGAGTATGCTGTTATACTGTTGCAAGGGAAATGGGTTTGTTTTTGTTGGTTTTTTTTTACAAATTTTTCTCACAAATCTACAACATGGCGTCAATATTATGAAGTTCAAATGGCTTTTGTGGGCCAGCCTGGGAACCCAGCTGCACTTATAATGGCATTTTTATGAGAAAGTGCATTAGACCCTCAAGCAAACAGACTTTCAGGCTGATTTCCGGAAGATGCGGTTTTTCAAAGTCGAACACTGTTTAACGCCTAATAAAATATTCTGAGAAATATGAAGTTATATAATTATTTTAAGTATAGTAACGGAGAATTCCAACACGCATGTTTAACGCATGAGACTTCCTTTTCTCACTCCTTAATTGGTTCTGGGAAGCAGCCAGTTCTTTCTTTGTTGTTCTAAAGCTGTCGCTATGAATTCTGCTAGCTCACAGGGTAGAAAAAAGACAAGCTGGAGGTATGAGTTCTGCCGCATGAGTCTTCTAACTATATTTATTAATGCTCCTTAAATTATCCTCAAGGCTGGGCGTCTCGCTCAATTTAGAGCATCTCCTCACTTGGTTTTAGCAGCGCAGTCCTACTTCTGTTGTTCACACAGCCAGATGCAGCTGCATTTATTTACATTTTTTAAATGAATGAAACTCACAGCTTGTTGACACACCGGAGAGTCTCAAAGTGCCCCATTTACAGCCATCCTCCCCACGACATCTGCAGGGAGGGGGGCAGTGGGGGCGGAATTAGCCCCACTTTGCAGCAGAGCTGATTTTCAAGAGAAAGGCTGCAGTGGAAAGGAAGGTTTTCGAAAGCCTTAATTCAGGAGTGACACAGAAGAAACCATTTTGGTTGCATTTCAAGTTTCCAACTGAAATTCCAAGTCGAGGCCAGGAGACAGAAACCAGAGGAGCACAAGAGAAGGGAAATACAGCTGCATTTCCGTTGTAGACTCACGAAGGCTAGCCCCCTCCCCCGCCCAACCCGATTCTCCCATTTCCAACTTTCGCCTACCGAGAAGGAAGCAGAAATCCTGCAGCCATGACACGCCGGGGAGGCCAGCCTCCTCACCGCCCCCACTGTGTGGTTTCAGTCGTCTTCGAGCACTGGCTGGCGTGTCCTGAGAGCGCAGGGCATAGAAGTGAATAAAACTCAGCGGCACCTCTGGAGCAGCTTACAATCTGGAGGGAAAGCAAGCAGTTATAATATATGGCATATTTGACTCTAGTAGAAGAGAGAGCAGAACAGTGCGGAAAGGCAAAGCGGGGACTGACGAATTCCAAGTGCATGGCTTAGGGAAAGCCACCTGGAGAGGTGGGTCTGAATGGAAGTGAAGAGGATCCCGCAGATGGTCAAGCAAAAACA
The DNA here is from genome assembly GCA_004024625.1 of Mellivora capensis. Classification (NCBI taxonomy): domain Eukaryota; kingdom Metazoa; phylum Chordata; class Mammalia; order Carnivora; family Mustelidae; genus Mellivora; species Mellivora capensis. Next base: position 32,379 of record PISX010011794.1, read on the forward strand.
CAGAGGCAGGAATGGCACAAGGTGCCATGTGACGAGTATCTGGGACACAGACACAGCAGGTGAGGAAGCTGGAAAGGTGGGTTGGAGCTACACCCTCGAGGGTCTTGAGGCCACAACCAGGAGTTGAGCCAGATACTTTGGGCAAGGAGAGCCACTGAAGATTTTGAGGGACTAAAACTATCTGACCCGTGTCATAAGAAGACCATCCATGTGACAATGAAGAAAATGGGCTGGAAATCTGACTGTCAAGAAGCTATAGAGATATCCAGAGTACAGTTCATAAGGACATGAGTTAGAGCAGAACCATGGCCTTGGATTGGGGAGCTCAGAAGAAGAAAGCACAAGGGGTGGCAATTGATTAGTTGGATGTCAAGAGGCACTGGAGTCTAGAGAGACCAGGGAACCAGTGGGGGAAGCTGGCCAAGACCCCAGCCCCAGTGACAACAAGGGTAGAAGTCCCAGGAGCCACGAGTCACAGAGAAGACACCGTGCAAGATGTGGTGAGAGTGAGTAATGTTCCCGGGAGCTAACCAAGGGGCATGGGGTTTAAAAATGCCCCCAAACCAAAGCTCTTTGAGATGCCTACTACTGTTCCTCCAGCCACACCAGAAGAGAAGCTTAGTGATGGATCACGGCCCCTAGCTCCCTCCACACACCTGCTCAGAAACGATCCAGGTGTATGTCAGAAACCTACACCTCCTCTCTGCCACTCCGTCATGGGGCAGACAACTCCCATGTCCAAGAGACTCTCTCGGAATGAATTAAGCACAGAACAAATTCAGGAGTTTGGCAAAGCTGAGGCTGAAGACCTCCCCCTCAATTATTGTGTCTGATTTCTGTCCTTAGATCTGCTCTTCTCCCTGCCCCAGATCCCCTGCTGTCAGTGGAGGGACCAAGGCCCTTACACGACTTACAGGAGATGCTGACGCTGAGCAGTCATTCCCAGCCCATCAGGACAGCTGAAATTTTTCAGGCATCTCCCTGAACCCCAGAGTAGACGGCAGTGATCATTGCTGTAACTGCTGTTGTACACACTGTGCATTTATGGTGCGTTAGCTCAAGAGCACTTTCCCACGTGCTGGTTCATTCATGTCTCCCCACAGCCCTGTGAGGAAGGCATTATTTTGCTCTCCCTAATTCTCACACTCAGAAACCCCTTGTACCTCTCACTCGGGACTGATTCTGGTCCCAGTCTTTCCAGGTCTTTCTCCAGCCTGTTCTCTCTCCCTCCTCAAGCCCAGCTCACCTATTTCCCCTGGCTCATGATTCCTGCCTCTAACCATGCCCCTGGTCAGGATTTTCCTCTGGCATTCCGTGCCTTTGAGCCAACAAGACCACAATGATCTGCCCCATTTTTGTAAGGTTGCTCTCCCTCCATCTCTGCCCCGTGACCCTTGAGCATTCGAAGAGTCTACATGACAAAGAGTCCATATGCGCCACGTTCTGGTGGCTTACACCAACAGAACTGTGTTCTCATCCCGTCTGCCAGCCAGGGGTGTGAAATCAAGGTGTCAGCAGGGTTGTGCTCCCCCTGAAGGAACAGAGATCCATCCTGGCCTCTTCTGGACACTGGCATTTGTTGGCTTGAGCTGCAGTGCGTGGGTGTCCATGCCGTTGTCACATTGTGGAGGCCAAGAAAAATCAAGGCCATCCCACCTCAGGTTTAGCCTTAGCATAAGTATAGCCATCTTAGCTCCGGCAGCCATCTCAGACCCCTGTGCCCAAGGGCTGAACTTTCCCCTACTTTACTTTAGTTCTAAGGACCCCTACCCTGCTTTAATAACAAGAACCCCCACCCTGCTTTTAGTTCCAGAGATCCCCACCCTGCTTTAGTAACAGGAAGCACCACCCAGTTTGGGTCCAGAACCCCCCACCCTGCTTTAGTAACAGGAATCCCCACCCTGCTTTAGTAATAGGAACCCATAAATACCCCTGCCTTAACTAAGCTCAGGGTCCCAGTCCCTGCTCCGCTGTGTCAGGTATACTTGGGCCCAAGCTTAAGCTTGTCAAATAAACCCTCGCATTATTGCATCAGTGTTGGCTCTTTGGTGGTCTCTCGGAGTCAGGTACAACAACATAACCTTCTCTGTGTGTGTCTCTGCTTTCACGTAGCCCGTGGAATCACCTCTTCTTACAAGGACACCAACCATGCTGAATTAAGGCCCAGCCTGGTGACCCTGTCTTAACTCTATCACATCTACAAAGAGCCTATTTCCAGATAAGGTCCCATTCTTTGGTCCTAGGGCTGGGATTTCAACCTTATCTTTCTGTGGGGCACAGTTTGACCAATAGCAGATGTGTTCCGAAGCACAGGCTTGTAGGTTTCTCTGATTGCCTCATTTCTGAGAAGGCCGAATCCCCAAAGCATGTGAGGACCTGCCAGCACAGCAGCCATGACTGCCACCGAGGGATCCGCACAGGGAGTTCTGAAGAAACCAGCCTCCTGGACCTTTCCATTGCAAATTCTCTGGGGGGCAAAATCCCAACCTCTCTAATAGCTGTGAGAAGGTGAGAAACGTGACAGATCATATCTGTGCAAGGCTTCACGAGGCTCAGGCGGAGGACACTGCCTACGGTGATGATGAGTTGTCATGGAAGCTGTATTTAGCCTCTGTCATTCCAGAAGATGACACCACACTCACGCTGCTCTTACCGCTGGCCTTTTCCAGGTCTGCTCTCTTGAGTCCGCTACTGCTTCTAAAGACTTCCATGCAGGAAAACTCATCTCTGTTCTGAGACCGCAGACTCGTCACTTGGGTATTCCAAGCTGGCAACTGGTATTTTTAACAGTCATTTCTTTTTTATAGAATCAAGGGACAAAATCTGGTGACATCTCTAGACAGATTGAAGATCTAAAATTCTTAAATCTCCAACTCTAAGCTGTAACTCTCTACTGCCTGGCCTCATCAAATCAACTCAGCATTTCAGTTAATGAGCCCTACCCCACCAGAGACAAACGGGAGATCCTCAGTCACCCGGCTTAACTGTACCCACGCCTCAGATCCAATCCCATGTCACTTGTCCGTTCATTCATTCAACAAGGAATGATGAAACTACTATCTGCTTGGCAGGTGTTACAGGTTGGACTGTGTCCTATATGTACCTATAAGAAACTGTGCCCAGTACCTGGGAATGGCACCTTGTTAGGAAATGGGATCTTCCCAGGTGGGATAGAGTCAAATTGAAGTCATACTGAATTAGGGTGGGCCCTTATCCCATCTGACTGGTGTCCTTATCAGAAGAGAAGTCAGATCAGACACGGTAGAACACACCTGACAACCAGGAGGCAGGACCACAGTGAGTGAGATGCCTGCAGGCGAGGGGACACGCTGGGGATGGTCGGCAACACCCAGCGCTCAGAGGAAGGCAGGAGGCAGGTTCTCCCCTGGAGCCCGCATGGCCCTGCCAACACCTTGACTTTGGACTTCTACATCCAGAACCAGGAGAGAATTTCTGTGGTGTTAAGCCACCCAGCTTGAGTATTTGCTAGGGCAGGCACAGGAAGCAAACAGCAGGTGAACCCCTTGGTGTAGGCAGATGAGGGCCCTTTTCTCCCCTAATACTTTAATCTCTATCCCAACTCCGTGACTTTTCAAGAGCATCTCCCTCCATTTGGAATGTCCTCTTCTCTACTCTCCTATCTGGAAATTGGTGAAATCTAACCTTTGCTGGGAACCTAATTCAGGTCCCTCTGCTCCTTGAAGTTCCCTCGATGATTCCAGCCCACGTAAATCTCCCCTGGATAGGCTAGGATCATATTCACTATGCAATAATACCGCATAGTCCTTAATTATTCCCTGTGCTTCCACCACTTATGATCTACGTATCTTCCTGAGCCTCAACTCTCTCCTCTGTAAATGAGAATAATGGCACTCAACGCCCAAGGTGTTTGTGATGATCACATTAAATGTTCGACTGAGTCCCCTAAAACCGCAAAACAGTGCACTGAGTACCCATGAAGTCTCCAACAGAGCGCTCGGCATACAACAAGTACAATTTGGTGGTGGTATTCCTGCTCCTCCTATTATTACTGGCTCAACTATTTCAGTTTTATCTCCAAAACCAGGTCATTTGAGAGGTTTTAAAAACACAAATACTTCTCTTATCTGCCTCTGTGACCAGGATAGGTGGATTCCAGTCCATTTAATTTAGCAAGCTATAACTCTATAAACACCTGCCGATTGACCCTGGGCTCCAGGCTAGACTGCAGGCCCAGAGTCCGATTCTCACTCCACCTCTGCTGCCACCACCCAGGCGAGAGGCTCTGTCCCCTCTCTCCCGGATAACTGCCTGCCCACTCCCAGCACAGCAGGCAGGGGGACCCTTCTAACTTGTCATGGCCATGTCACCCCTCCTCCTTGGATCTTCCATCGGTGCCCATTTCTGAGAAAGATCCAAAGCCCTTACAGCTGTCCCAGACCCTCTGTGCTCAGATCTCTTCTGGTCTGTCTGAGCTGCCCTCCAGCTGCAGCCACGGAGCCTCTGTCTGCACGTTCCCCACTCAGAGGTACTCTCCCAGGGCCCTGGCCACTGATCCTACAGGAGATGCTGTTCGTGTTCATGCCGGTCCGTGGTCCCAAACCCAGTACCCTCCTCCACTCAGTCTTCCTGAAACATACCGTAAAAGCACAGGTTCTCATCTTGTGTCTACTATTGGTTGTGTGACCAACCCCCCCCCCGCCATTTTCCCTTATAGGCCCCAGGAGCGGGTTTCTTTGCCTTTTTCATTCTGCTGCCCGAGTACTTTTGGCACACAGTGGGCAACAGCCGTTTGTGGAGGGAATGATCTCCTTCTCCCCCAGTGGGCTCTAACCACTCTTTTGGTTTCATTTACGCCGAACCCTCTCCCTGCTGCCCCTCAGTCATCTGATCATCTCCCCATCCAAACCTCACATGTGTATTCTCCTCAGTGTGGCTAAAAGAATACTTGGAAATTTTCGTTCTGATCAATGTCACACTCCTGCTAAAAATCCTCCAACTGTTTCTCGTTACTTTCAGGATAAAAACCAAAGTTCTCACTTGCCCTTTACAACCTGGTCCCAACCCACCTTCAGGCCTACACTCCTCTCTTTACTCACAGTTCTTCGAAAGTACCACATTCCACCTGGAGCTTGGCTAATATCCACTCTCTCTAGGAAGCCCTAACAGATTCCCCGGGAGTGGGTCTTCCTGTTTTGGACCCCATGCCGCCTGAGGGAGCAGGGCATATCTCTTCCCCAACATTTAGTAGAGCAGAGAGTGGCATTTCATTCCCGTCTTCCCTGTGAGGCCCCAGGCTGCACGAGGGCGGGATCCACCCCCACCTTATTCCCCACTGTACCCCCATGACTAGATCAGAGCTTGGCGTAGAGTAGACATTTAGTAAGCACTTATTAAACTAATGGGGAAACTGGTGTGCCTACGAGGGGGGTGCTCTCCACCTCCACTCCTGCTACCCTCAGTCTTCCTCCCGGCTCTCTGAAAATCATCTTCATAAGAAGAAGGAAACGGAAGCCAGAGGCCTGCCCCCTCCAGGTATCAGAGGAGAACGTGTTTGCCCAGAGGGAGAGAGCAGCAGGGGAAGGGCCACCCGGGACCCATGCCAGGTTGCCGGGAGGTCAAAATTGCAGCTGAAGAGCTGTGTGGTGTTCAGTATGTCCCACCCTCCAGGCCCCGCTCTGCTTGTCTATAAAGTGTGGATAACAATGCCTGCTTCAGGGGCTGGCAGTATTAGGTGAGATGCTGAATGGGAAGCTGATTCATAAGCTTTAACACCTGTAACACACTGGTAACAGTGACCTTGTGAATCCTTACATTGGACTGAATAACAATAGTGCTCGGGAACAGAGGCATAGGTAGAAACTTCGGCAACTAAGTAAAACGATATGTAAATGATCATTCATGTAACCAGATTGTGCCTGGCATCTCCCCACCTCTCCCTGTGCCCCGCCTTCCTCCCTGAATGACCTCACTCCAGGTTGTGGATGACTGCTGAAGATGGGCTTGGCAGAAACTGCCCAAGCTCCAGACAAGCCGAGGGGCCCCAGCAGAGGGACTGCTTTCTGTGGACACACAGGTGCCCGGCATTGCCAGGCTGGCTCCCCTCTGTGGGTCTGCAGGCTGCTCTGGCTAAAAGAGTCTCAGTCTCACACCCACAGTGGCATGCAGAAATTCAGGACTCCACCTCTAAGCCCTCATAAAGCCCATCACATCTGGAAGGACATGAAGGTAGGGCCTTTATCAGAAAAACAAAAAAAAGTCTTACTTTGTGCAGATTAGGCATAACTACAGAGTTAAAAGGACACTTTCTTCTTCACCATGGAGTCCCTTCTCAACACACACACAGAGCACTCCTTGGATGGGCACTGGGAGGTCATCTTGCCTCTCTGCTCCTACCTCTTGGGCTGTGGAGTCCCCTCTGTCCTCTCCCAGCAAGTGTCCTTCACTGTGTCCAACCTTCCCCTTGCACAGCAGCGAAGTCCACAGAGGTCCTGTGTGAACCTGGACAAGGCCCAAGTTCCTTCTAATCACTCAGGGTGGAAACAACCATTTCTTCTTACAAATATCGGGCACGTTGATAGCTTTCTTGCCTTCTTTCAAGTCCCTGGCCTGATACGATGGAACAATAATTATGCATCCCTCTTCTGTTCATAGCTAAATTGGTTTACTCTGCCATTCTTTCTTCTGCATTCTTACTTTCTTGTAAAAATGCTAATATATAAATACACGGGCAAGTTGACACAGACTGATGTGTCAATGTGGAAACACTGGGTTTCTCTGTGCCAGCGAGCGACAATCATCGGTGACCATCGGATCTCAGCATTAAAACAAGCCAAGTAAGAACAAAACTTTGAAATAAAACACGCTGGTGAGCAATATTCAAGAGGATGGGATTCTCCAGACTCATCCTGCTCTCCCATCTGGGCCGGAGTGGGAGGGCTGCCTGGGAGTTATTTCCCCGGACCATAGCCCTGCAGTTCCCACCTCCTGCCTGCACCGGGCATGCACACCACCAGGCAAGAGACAGCAGCAGTCTGTCTCCCTGGGACCCAGAGACAAGGGCTGTCAGGAGGGAGCAAAGAACCTCAGAATTCTCCAAACCTCATCTCCAAGCCACCTGCTGGCTTCCTGGGTGACCATGAACTATGTGGGTAGTCTCTAAGATGCAGGGTATTTAGGACGTGACCCACATGTGACAACATCAAATACATTAGTACCATTTCTAGGTTTCAGCTTGTTCTTTTTTAAAAACAATTTTTGTCTCCATATTCTGCTCATAAAATGTGTAATCAAGTAGAAATATAATATGTAATCATTATGGAACATTTGGAAATACAAACGAACAAGATCCAAATCACCTATAATTCTATGACATAAAGGAAACCACTATTTACGCGGGGCATTTCCTGTTAGCCTCGTGTGTATGCGTGTGTGCATGTGTGATGTGTGTGCATGTGTGTGCATGCATGTGCATATGTGTACCTGTGTGAGTACATGCATGCATGTGTGTGGTTCATGCACATGCATGTGTGCATGAATGTGTGGTGTGTGTGCATTGTGTATATGTGATGTGTGTGCGTGCATGTGTTGTGTGCATGTGTGTACATGCATATGTGTGCATGAATATGCAGTGTGTGGTGTGTGTACACGTGCGCACATGCGCAGTGTGTGTGTGTGGTACAGGTGTGTGTGAATGTGTGGTGTGTGCGTGCACATGTGGTATGTGTGCATCTGTGTATATGTGGGGTGTGTGCATTTGTACGTGTATGCATATATGAATGTGCTTTCAGTGGTATACATGTAGATACAGATAAGTGTGTACACGTGTGTGTGCATATATCCATACATATAATTTTTTATAAACTCTATGTGTTATGACCTGTTTTCTTTGCTTAACACGACATCAAGGTCAATTTTCTATGACTTTAAAAGTCTTTTCAGGAATCACTTGGCACAAAATTCCCACTAACACACCATCACAGGCCTGCAGGAAAAGTGTTCTGTGCTCTGGCCCGAGTGGCTACTAGCAAGGTGCCCACCAGGCTCTCCTGTGTCCGCCCCTGTCCCGCAGAACTGTCCCCTCTCCCGGGGCTTGCTGCCTCCGTGACAGCCATCAGGCAGAGTCCACAGTTGTACCCAACTTTTTCACAGGTGCTCTTATGACGCCAGGACAGCCAAGTCTCCTCCTGGAAGAAATGGTTCTTTCTTTCTGTCAGGATTAGGGAGTTGTGTCAGAGGTTCACACAACTCCTGGAACAGACGATAGGGAATAAGTGCCATCATGGTTACAGGGACAGCAGGGCCGAGCCCCTCCTGGCCACCGCCACCACAGGCACAGATCCCAAGGCAGGTCCGCGCTGACTCATGTCACCTCCTTCCAGCGCGGACATGCACACAGCGAGCTTGCAAGCTCATCAGGCTTTATGAGTACCCACTTTGGTCTACACTGTGCCCAGCGCCAATTTGGTGGAACGATAAAACACAAGCACTCATGATAGAACAGGAGAACAGAGGTAACCATGGCAATGGGAAGTGCTGTGCTCCCAGCCTGTCTCTCCATGGCCCCAGGCACCTGACCACACCTCAGTGGCAGCCTGGAGCTCGGGCAGACCCTTCAAACGGTCTGGAGCAGCACAAATCCCACCTCCGGATATGGCAGGGCTCCCCACTGTCCCCCATATCCTGTGCCTTGCCAGTTTCTGGTGATTCTGCTCCTGTTCTGGTACATCTTGGACTCACCTTCTAGCACCTTCCACCTAGGAACCATCCTTTTCCTCAATCCCACATTTTTACCCCCCCATTCCTCAGCCTGGATCTGTAGCCCCAAAACCCCACCCCCCCAACACCACTGGTCTTTCAGTCTTCCAATATGCCATGCCAGCCTAGGTCTATCTAACGCTGATGGCGGCCAAGCCACTACCTTCACCCTTCCTCCACGGTGGGAACATGCTGCTGACATGTGTGCGTGCAGACCAGAATGTGCCGCCATCGCCGTGATGTGCATGCACCATGCACTGACTCAGCTCCAGTTTTCCGAGGACACCACTGGCCATCGAGGGTGGGGCATCCGTCCTGGGGGGGTGTGCAACAGGACCAGACAATGTGCAGTGAGACAAGTCCTCTTGGGCTCTGGAAGTCAAACAAAAGCATGCATTTGATGAGGCCTTCCCTTTACTATGTTAAGTTCTGACCATCAGGTGTTTCAGGAAAGGCTGCTGTCCTCTCATTTACTGAAAGAGAGCTGTTGCGCGTCAAATGTGCCCGAAGCTCATGGTCATGATTATGCATAGCTGATCATGAGCTCAAGCTTTTCAGCCACAAGTTTCGGGAACTTGACTAACGTGGCCTCAAGCAAAATATAAGGGGTTTTTGTTTGGTTGGTTTTTATTTTTTGTTTTTTAGAGAGAGAGCACAAGCCAGGGCAGGGTAGGAAGGGGAAGGGAGGTAGAGAGATTGAGAGAGACAGAGAGAGAGAAAGAATCCCAAGCAGACTTCATACCCAGCACGGAGCCTGACACAGAGCTGGATCTCACAACCCCGAGATCATGACCTCAGCCGAAACCAAGTCAGATGCTTAAATGAGCCACCACATACTCCAAAATATGAGGTATTTTTGGCTCATGCCACTAAGAAGTACAGACGTGTAATCATCTGTAATCGGACATGTAATCTGAGCATGGATGAGGACATCAAACCTGGTCTCTCTGTCTCCTGCCCTGTTTTCGACTTGCCTAGCTACATTGAGCAGATGCCTCCCATGGTGCCACTTCGGGCTTATGTCCCACCACCCCAACCACTCTCTCCTCCTGGGGGGACTTCTCAAAGGCTCAGAAATGGAATCTCATGGCTGGGGAGCTGGTCTGCATCTGGTGCCTACCCTTGAATCCACCACTGTGGCCAGGGAAGGGAACAAAGCACATGGAAGACAGTTCTCCAAAAGAAAACCAGAGCATGATCACCGTGAGAACAGGAAAATTGGCATCCGAAGGCAATGATAAAAGGCACGCCATAATCCACCCCATGGCCTCCTGCGATTTCCTTATACATGGCTTTCCATTCATACAATCTCAGCAAAATCCTTGTAACTATGCCACATACATCCCCAAACTAAATCACTCCCTCTCCAAACAACCTAAAATTATGTCCTCTGTTTGTGTCCAACTCCAAGACCAGAGTCTCTGGGTCACACAGATTCCTCTCAGTAAGGTCTGGCCGCACCCCAGAGTTTGACAGAGTTTAATATTCCCAACACGTACAAGCGCTCTCGTGTACCAGAGAAAACGGAATAATGCAATAGCATTTCCCATTTGGCAATGAGCAGGGGAACAGCATAGATGATCAGCAGTCCTTTGCCAAATCCTGCCCCACTGGATGAGAATGCCAAGGATGCGTGCTCCAGCAGGCAATGAGGTCCCTCTCCAGCCCGCAGCCCTGCTTCCCTCTCCACGTGCGTCTCTTTGCCCCTTGCCCATTTCCACATCCAGGGAGGATCCATTAGTGACCCTCTCTAGGTGGGGCAGGTTTGGGCATCAAGGGGCTGCCCAGCACAGGCTCTGTTAGCCAAGCTTGGATTTCTCTGGAAAAAGAATCCCTCAGAAGCCTCATACTTAGTACTCTGTCAGCCCATTTGCATTTAGTCATTTCATGGGATATTAACCAAAGCAAGAGAAGTTGTCCTTACTGCAGGCTCTGGCCTGGGAGTTCCATCTCCTAGCAACAGCCTGAGGGCTCTACCCTCCCCTCAGCTTGCCAGCCTCCCCCACATACCTGCTGCCCAGAAGTGAAATTAGGAATAGACCTGCCTCCTGCCCGCAGCTCAGGGTGAGTGTTCTGTTCATGAACCAATGATTTGCACTCTCATCCCAGATCTCTCCTTCCACAGTCCGCGAGCCACCGGAGGATTCTCAAAATGTTCTTGGCAGACAGCGAAGTGTAGAAATCACACACCTTGCAGCCCCATGAAAATCACAAAGTTTGCACACCAGCGTCACCATTGCCAGGCCAAGAAACGACACCAGGAACCACCCTCCCTTCTGCCCAAGGGCTCCACTCAGCCTACATTAGTTTCACCTGTTTTTGAAGCTTATATAAGTGGAACTTTACAGTATGTATCCTTTTCTGTCAAGCTTCTTGCACTCACCTTGGACCTGTGAGCTCTGTTCTTGTTGAACGTAGCGATAGTTGGCTTCTGTTCATTGGTGTATAGTGGTTTGCACAGTGTACTGTGGTTTTTTTTTTTAAGATTTTATTTATTTGAGAGAGAATGAGTGAGAGAGAGCATGAGAGAGGAGAAGGTCAGAGGGAGAAGTAGACTCCCCAAGGAGCTGGGAGCCCGATGCGGGACTCAATCCTGGAAGTCCAGGATCACAACCTGAGCCGAAGGCAGTCTCTCAACCAACTGAGCCACCCAGGTGCCCCTGCACAGTGTACTGTTGATGGACATTTAGTCTTTCCAGTGTGGGACTGTCACAAACAACATTGCTAAAACCACACGAGTACCCAGGAGCGGAATTGCTTGGATACACACACATTCAACTCTTCGAGGGAAATACTGCTCTGTTCTGCTAAGTCCCTGCTCATGTCCCACCAGCAGGGGGCAACTGCTCTGGCAGGTGCTCCGGGGGCAGGGCCTGGGTTTCTCCCCATAGGGATTCCGGTGGAAGATGTACTGAGGTCTCTTACTGCCGCCATCGTGTTTTCCTGATGACAAGTGAGGCTGAGCGTCTTTCCATGTTGATTTGCATATCCCCTCTTGTGAAATGTCCACTTTGCTATGGGACTGGTTATCTTCTCTTATTTAGTTACAGGAGTTCTGGAGTTGTGTGTTACATGGGCTATGGCGTCTTCGGTCCTACAGCTCTTCACCCTGCAGTACGGTCTTTGATGGCCAAGAGGACGAGTGGCCTTGGCTCCTTCGTTGGTTTGTCTTATCTTCTGCTCTGTTTCTGGTCTTCCTGCTTCTTCCAGAATGACCTTCATTGCAGGACAGAAAACTCGCTGCTTCCTGTCCTACAAAGCACAGTGTTACCTGGATCTCAGCTACCAAGGGCAGAAAGGACCTTTTTTTAACCAAAGACAGATGTTTCTTCTTTTTCTCTCCCAAATGGACAAACTTTGAGAGAAGTTTATCTCTTTTTCATAAAAACTCTGGGAACTTCCAGCAGGAAGTCACTGCTAGGCACTGACTCCCAGCAGGAGTCTTCCATGGCTCAGATGGGCTTACAGATACAACAGAACACAGGGAATCAGGGAGGGTGGACTAACCAGGTCATGTAACCGAATGGTCCAGGCAGAAGTCTGTCCAGCAATTTTATCTGGACCTGTCTCTCACCACCTTCCATCCCCCTCTCCTCCATGTTAGCTTCACTGATTCATTCAGCAGACAGCCAGCCGTCAGACCAGCTGGCATGCTACCTTCTAAGACACCCCATGGTGAGGCAAACACATCTCTTCCCAAAACTCAGACAGAAGTCTTGACACTGAGCCCCACCATCTGGCTTGGATCACGTTCCTACCCTTAGAACGATGGGGGCAGAATCCTCTCCCACCACCCTTCATACCCGAAGGAAAGCTGTGTGCATCACTGAAAGAGGCAGAGTGGATGTGGGGCAGGTGCAAATGAAGTCATTTACGAACTGGAAATGTGTTAATAACTTGTGGGGAATGCTATGACTTGCCCACCCCGGGTCCATTCCTGCTACCTCTTCTTCCCGGCTGGTGGAATCTCAATTTTGTTTGCTTGGCAATGTGCCTGGTGTCAGGGCATAAATCACCACATCAATTAATAAACACATTCTCTTTTTCCATATTATTTAATGGATGGGATCATAACAAGCTCTGGTCAGTAAGTGAGAGGGAAAATCTGCTGTGACATATGGCTTGGGGAAAGGTTTTCCTCTCTGAAAGTAAGAGGGTTCATACAGAGAGCCCACGTGCTATGCTGGCCCACTCCCAGCACCTGCCTCTTGGCACAGGTGTATGGGGACGTGATGACTGGAGCTGTTGCAGCCACCTTGTGAACCAAGAGGGGAAGGCCAGGAGAAGAGCAGAAATGCCAACCCAGAGTCCTAATGTCCTGGAGCTACTGACCCAGCTCCAGGATGGCCATCCCTGGGCTGCTGGTCAGGAAAACCATCTGCACAAAGCAGGCTGTCTTAGAGCTGTACACATCCTAACTATTCCACTACACTCCACAGACACACAGGCACCTCTCCTCATGCAGCAGTGGCACACAAGGAACAAACAGGCTGTCAGTCAACCACCCTTTGCTGATATCAAACTCTCTGGGTTATCATCAACCCATGGCATTCAAAGACAGGACTAAAAGAGGAAAAAGCCACAGATGCTCCTCCTGGCCCTGAATCTCGGTCACTCTTTCCCCTTCCTCTTGTATGAAGTTGAGAATTACAAAATTGATGCCATTCAACCCATTCTAACCTACAAACAAGGCAATTTCATGTGGTTCCACCTAATGCAACCTTGTAACAAGTAGGGATGCCCTTCATCTCTGCATTAACAAGTGTAGGAGCAGAGACACTGTTCCCCTCCTTTCCTAGCCACGGTGGGAAAAGTTCTCCTAGACATGGTGCAGAGGGGCTGTGACAGGTGCCACTGAGGCTTCCTGGGAAGAGAGCTTGCCGCTCGCCAGCTGGGCACGCAGTCCCGGGCTCTGGGCACTCGAGACTAGCAATACCCGATAGAACTTTCCACTGTGACGCACATCTTCCATTCTGTGCCGGCCAGAAGGGGCGTCGCTAGCCATGTGTGACTTGGCTACTTGAGTCCCATGAGCACTTGAGCTGTGGCCTAGTACGAATGCAAAACTGAATTTTAATTGCATTTCATTTTAATTCCTTTCCATTTCCACTGCTACACGCTGGCTTGTGGCGGTCATAAGGGATAGTGCAGCTCTGGACTTGAATGTCCTTCCCCACAGCCTCACTGAAATCGCAGCAACTGGCCTTGAGGCTGTTCCATCATTCCTGGTAAAAGCGACATCTTAGCAAATTTGACCCAAGCTGCAGTGGGCGGAGGGCGTGATGACCAGGCTGAAGCCTGAGTGAGGTCTGGGTGGGGAGGCCCGAGTAAAGCGTGTGACGTTGCTGTGCAGTCGCTTAGTAGGGCTGGCACCGGCTGCTGACCTGGGAATACTATATGGAAGCTGGAAAGCTGCCAAGCGTCTTGGTTGATTTCGCCCCGGAAGCTGACCTTGGGGCAACCTGATATCATCTCTCCAGTTTGGGCATCTACTGAAGGGTGAGGAGGAAGGCTGGTGGCCTTTTGGCTCACAGTTTGCCCACAAGCCTCCCAGCCTCCACTGGGTAGAACCAGCCCCGTCACCAGAAATGACAGTGTCTGGAACATCTGGGGCGCACTTGCCGGCTCAGAGCTCTGCCTGCTGCAGGACGGCTGGCACGGCGCTAAGAAGCTCAACTACCAACCTAAGGCTCTAAGTGTCTCCCACCCCCCAGCCAGGCACTGCTGGAAGCCCCCCAGAGATGAGCAATGAGCAAGACAAGGTCCCTCCCTGCATACACTTCACCTTCACAGGGTCCTAAGAGGGCTCTTTGAGAACAATCGCTGGAACGATCCTGCAAGGTCCACGCCCGTTTTGGGCATGGCACCCTGGCAGCTTCCCACTGAAAACTAAGTGCTTTTGGAGAAGAGCTCAGTGTTCCAAGTAGTTTGGCCTACACCCCAGTCCCGTGCAGCCCTTTCCACATGGGAATCTGTCCTGAGCTCCCACAGCAGGCTTCGGGGAATCCTGAGAGAAGGACACGCACGCGTCATGGCTAAGACAGAGGACATGTTGCTGGGCCGGACCCAGGAGTCGTGTGACACTGAGAACGCCCAGGGAGGCCGAGGAATGCCTGGACGTCTCTTCCTGATGAGAGCTCAGGACTCCAGCGCTCACTTCTGCTCCCTCCAGATTCTTCAAGAAGTCATGTTTCTCAACTCCGATTGCAAGACTCCGGGGACAAACGTCTCCACGACGTACGTAAGACTGCCAGTTTGTCCTGGGAAGAGTCCTGAAAAAAGACACCATCAGAACGATCCAAAAGTATGATTATGGGACTGCCCGACCTGCAAATGGGCCACCGTGACTTCTTGGTCAGTTCATTCACCCACTCAGCCAACATTGGTGCTTAGTGCCCAGAAATACACTAAGTATTCAGGGAATACAGAAATTAAAAATATACCTGGTGCCTGACCTTGGAAAGCTTTTACAACAGCTAGATTAACAAACAAATCATAACACAGGAGGCCAGCACCAGGAACAAGGCACACAGGGCCGGGGGGCACAGCTGTGTGCAGAGAAGAGGCTTGTGGGAAGAGGGTGTCAAAGAAGCTTCCCCAGGGAGAAGCAGCCTGAGCTGGGTCTTATAGATGCTCTGAAAACGGTGTGGGTTTTTGCTTTTTTGTTGTTGTTGTTGTTGTTTTTAAGATCTTATTTATTTGAGAGAGAGAGAGATAGCCCATGCATGTGCAAGTGAGAGGATGCACAAGCAGTAAAGGGGCAGAGGGAGACGCAGGCTTCCCACTGAGCAAGGAGCCCAATGCCGGACTTGATCCCACGACCCATGGATCATGACCTGAGCCGAAGGCAGATGCTTAACCAACCCAGAGGCCCCTAAAAACTGCATGGTTTTAACTCTCACGACACATCAGAACCACTTGAGTCCACTCCAGACCAGTTAAATAAGAACCTTTGAAGGTCAAGCCCAGGCCCCGGCCCAGGGTTTTCTAAAAGTTCCCAGGTGGTTCGAATTTGCAGCCAGGGCTGTGATCCATTGTTCCTCCAGCTCCAGTGAGAGGCAAGTGGGGCATCCCTGACCAGTTGGATTCTCAGGTCAATTTGCCACCAACACACAATCCAAGCTAAACCAACCAGCAAGATGTAGCTCATATTTGTTACAATGAACTAGAAATAGACACAGTAATGAAAGCAAGACCCAGGATAATTCAGCTATGGATGACTTATGTGGGGAAATATGGCAGAAATCAAACGAGTCCAGAAACATCGAGCCCCTTCCTTTGGAGCAGATGCATCGCGATTAGAGGTACTTCGGGGTTAACCCTGACCTGAGCTTCACATCAGGAATTAAGGCAGCACGGAGGCTGAGAAAGAACCGGAAGCCCTGACCCATCTCCATACACACCACAAGCCCCCACTCTCTGCCCCAAGGGGAGAAGTGACAGTCACACACACCCCGCAACAAAACGCCTGTTGTTTCATGGGAGGGACAGCAAGGAAGGAATGAAGAAAGAGGCATGATGAAGTACAGTAAGACGTTAAGAGAAGGATCTGCACGTAACCCAGCACAGTTCTCTATTTTCTACCAGGCATCTTTCAAAAAATGGAATTTGCCAGCCGGGGCGGCTGTGGATCATGCTGTTCTGAGCCCCTGCTCCTGTGGTGAGGGCCCAGCTCAAGTGCCTGAGGGAGAGCAGGACGACTGTGCGGGGGAAGATCCAGAAGAGCCAGGACCTCAGGCTTCCGTGGGGAGCTCCCTCCTGGACAGGTGTCGGTCACACTCAGGTCACCTGCCCCCAACCCTAGCCGCTAACGGGCCTCCAGGCAGTACTTCCTACCCTGCTAGCTTCTCGGCCTGCCTCAAGCCGAGTGTGTCCGGTGAACCCTTGTGGCTGGGCTCTGACTAGCCTGCTGCTCTTCTCAGCGACAGTGCCGGGTTGCAAATCACCCGTTTGCCCATCTTAGTCCCTGCGCTGGGCCTCCTCTGTCTCTGGTCGATATGAAACTTACCTTTCTGGGGCTTGTCGTCTGCCTCGCAGTGTTCTTGTTGTGGGCCACGTCCTATCAGGGAGTCAAAATGCCCTCTCAGTGACATAAACTCAGAGACCCTGAATAAAAACATCGGATAAGCCTCCCTTAGTCCTTCTTACTTGCAGTAAAGACACGAGCAGCATTCTCGGGCCGGTGAGGACGATACCACTGACACGCACAAGGTTGCTCTGCTTTCTCCTTGTAAGTCACAAGCAAGAGTAAGCGATCAATGTCAGCAACGGCGCACATCCTCTGAGTCTGCAGGCTTCCACCCAAGCGTGTGTGGGACAGCAGGCTGGCTTCTAGCCCTTCCTCTCCCACTCGCTGGGCCCTGGGCCGGGTGTTCCCTCTGGGTGAAATGAGGCTCATCCTCTCACCCTGCCTGGGTCGCCCAGTGACCACAGCAACTGCATGAGACAGACTGGCTCCAGGGGCAGGCACCAGGTCCCTTGTGCAGCCTTATCCATAAATGTTTGTTAAAGTACTCACTGCAGCCAGAGGGCTGGGAAAGCCGCTGGGCATTGTGCAGCACAGACCTCCCAGCTGCAGAGGGCAGGCAGTCAGTGGCCACCTCTGGGAGAGCCACCTCTGGGAGGGCGCAGGCAGCCATGACAGCCTCCTCAAGGGCAAATGCATTTGCTTCTGTCACAGGTGCACACCTCCCTCCAGCCTACAGGCGGCGACAGAGGGCCATCATCATGCCCCGCAGCCTGCGACGAGAGCTCTGGAGCATGTCCCTCAGCCCTTCCCAAGCCACCAGCGGCACCACCACTAGCAGTCAAGTGTGCTTCACTGGGGTGCCAGGTTTTCTCCTTTGCAAACATTTGCTCCAAAACAGAAAACCAAGAACACACCTCCCATCAGAGAGACATGCCCTAGCCGCTGAGATACCAAACACCAACCCAGGGAGATGAGTAAACCCTCGGGGGCTTGACAAGAGCCCCACCCCAGCCTTGCAGAAGCTCGGAGTCCAACTCCTTGCACCCTAGTTTATGGGACAACTCAGCTAATAAGCTCCCAGCCTGTGGGCCCCACACACCCCCACGGGCTAACACCCTGAAAACCAGGCATTCCTCCCCAGGAGCTTGAGTCCGTGGGGTCCTTGGGGTCTGTGGGGATAACCCTCCGTCATCTTAAGAGAGCTAAGAGGACTGAGGGAAGTCGCTGAGATGCACACACGTGAAGCCTGTCCCACATCTGCCTGTCCCAATCGACAGGTACAGCAGCTCTGGGCCCCACGTGGACTTCTGCCCTGAAAACAAGCCAGGCCAGGGGAGTGGAGAGAGCCATCATATTGCACAGCCATGTCTCCTAAAAAACACAGAGGGGGCCCAGGACGGCCCCGCGAGGAGAGGACATGTCATCGTAGCACTGTGGAGGGACAGAACCAGCAGGGATATGTGGCGGTGGCAGAGGGTAGGCAAGTGGCCACAAGGTCCCCAGTCGGTGCGGCTATGCTCTGTTTGTGGCAGATGCCACACAGCCCATCAGCTTCTGCTGCGAAGGACCACGCTGCCATCCATGTGTGCCCAGGAACAGCTGTGGAGACAGGGCCAGGGGGCCCCACTCTCTGGGGTGGGGGGAGGGCTTGCATCCACCCAACCCAAAAGGCAGAAACCCCAGGACTCTTCCTGGCGGCACCATGGCTGTGAGGTGTAAGAATTTGCCATCCGTGGCACTGAGCTGAGCTCTGAAAGGCAGCAGTGAAGAGGATGGCATGGGTGCCCTCGAAGGGCACCATCTTGTAGAAGGAACCATGGATGTGGCCACATGGTGGTAGGGTTTATAGTTGAATATGAAGCTGGAGAGATAAAGCAAGGTTGGACCATGAAGGGCTTGGTGTGTCGACCCAAAGTGCCTGCATCGTATGTCTATGTTTGTGACCTCTCGATCTGGGGGGCAGCAGGAGTTGATCCAGAGGGCGAAGGAGGAAAATACTAAAATTTCCATAGGCAGGTATCCCCCTGCTTTTTAGAAGTTCACCATAAGCCGCTTTGCTGTTGCGGAGGACCTCCACTAGTATCTGTTCTTGCTAACTAAAGGACATCCAAAGAGGATTTTCACCTTTATGAAAAAAGTGAGAATGTAAATCATGTTCGGCATCCCTTTTGCAGTGAGTTGTTACAGGGGCAGCGCCCAGAGCAGCAAGAGGGGCCCCCCAGCTCCTTCCCCAGGACCCACACTCAGCATCTCAGCATCAGGCCACCAGAGCTGTAGACTGCGTCTCTGAGCATCAATTTGTTTTGTGCATCCATCAGCCAGATGTGCCCTAAGGTGTGTCAGAAAAGCCTAACACAGGTTATTTTTCAGGTCTGGGAATGCTAAAAAAAAATTTTCCCTGTAAATTGATGCTAACTGCTTCTTCTCTGTGCCATTTCAGCTTCCGGAAGTTTTCACACTCCACTTTCGGATATTGGGGGAAACCTGCAGTTATTTTTATATAATCAGATACAAAATAAATCAAGCTCTCTTAATATTTGCTACAGGCGATGCCTTCACCTGGTGCATGCATCAGCAATCCACCGTTGAGGTGTTGAGGGATCGGACCCCAGGTGACAGTGGTGACTTCCTCCCTAGGCTCTTCCTCCACACAGTGTGACCTACAACAGATGAGCCTCTGTAAATGAAATTACAGAGCAGATCTAGATGTTCACTAAACTAACCACCCGAAAAATGGGCAAAAGACTGAAAATTTTTTCTAAAAGGGAACCATGGGTTATATAATAAGGTAAGACAAAGTGAACAAGAAAAGCAGTCGTGGTGAGCGCCCAGTCAGCCACATCGTCGGGGAAACAGCGATAATATAATCAGATTTTACACGTCACCCAGAAAGTGTCCAAATTATCAAGACTATATCTGAAATGCATCTTTACCTCCGGTGTTGGGAACAAGAAACTGAGTCTGAGCATCAGCGGCGCCTCAGATATTAGCTGACAACAGTAATGAAACCGTTGCAATTAACAAGGCGTCTGAAAGCGCCGCTGGCGTCACCGTCACCTTGTGTTCTCTGAACTTTCATGCATTCCTCGTAACGAGCATAACGTACTGGCACCGTAACGTGCGTATGAAATTACGCATGAACGAGCACACAGCTGCTGGCGTCCACACTCCGCACTCCCACCACCTTGGGAGCCACTGCTCTGAGTGCTCAGAGGTGGCCCGGGGACCCATCTGGACCCCGGGCTTCCTGAGACTCTGTGGCTTTCATGGCCCGCCATAGAGCAAACCCTTCCAGAGGGAGGCCGAGCATGGCTGCCTTCGTGGCCGAGGCAGAGACCACCCCAACCCCAAAGACCTCCAGGCCAGACTAGACTCTCCCTGGCGACGGCCACGGGCCCAGGAGGGAACATGCCCTGCTGAATTCCATGCTGCACTGCCTGGCCTCAGGGCCCTGACCTCTGCCCACCCAGAAACCCCAACAACCTCAGGGCAGCTTTCGGTGTGGGCTTCCAGAAGGAGGGGGTGGGGTTGGTCTGTCTAACCATGAGCTGGGAATCCAACTGTGACTGCGGAAACGACCAGATCCCGGGAAAGAGAGTGAGGAGCTGACAAAGGAAAACGGCAGCCTGAGCCCCTGAGGCTCAGCCAGGCTCCGTCTCCCATCACAAGTGTGCGGGTTTGGCGCCCCCTGCTGTCCCTTTCCTGCCTGTGTCTGCGTCCTGGGTCCTCTGTGTTCCCTGTGTTCTGTGTCCAGTATTTCCCATGTTCTGCCAGAGACAGACGTTCCAACCATGGTGGGTTGCTCGGGAGGCGAGGGATGGGGGGGTACTGCAAACTGAGCATTTAGCAGTGGAATGAGGGCACAACATTGCAAAAATGCCCCCAAATCATCAGCCATGTCACATTCGTGACTTAAGAGCATAGAGGGCACTAAGGTGGTTCCGCGCCCCTCCCTCACTGAGACACTGGGTTACTATGTGGCTCGAAGAGAGGCTTCAGAGCCTGGTGAGTGTCCTCGGCTCAACTGTCTCCATGCCGCCCCAGGTGCACCGGCCCTAGCGTCGGTCTGCATTGAGGTGGGAGTGGGGCTCGGGCATTTCGATCTTTCCAGAACAACTACTTAGCTTCTACAATGAGCCAGTAGGCATTGTCAATAATACAGAGGGTATTTAATACAGGCTGGGGCAGGTGCCCTGCTCTCAAAGGGCTTTCCACCCAGGAAAAAAGGGTGAAAAATGGTTGAATCATACCAGTTCCTTTATTGACCCAACCCTTTTAGCCTTATCTCCAATGGCAACAGTGCAGCAGACTAATCAACGTCAGATTATAGCGGGGAAACTGAGGCTCGGAGGCCAGAGGACCCAGCCCAGAGGTGGCGAGGTCCACCTGACCCCAAACTCTATGCTCTGTACACCCATGTCCTTCTGTACACCATGTCCACACTGTTGTACACAGGGGTAGCAGCAGCCACCTGCGGCTGCACGCAGGCACATATCCGTGACAGTGTCACCTCGGCGGCTACAGGAAGGTAAGGGGCGGGCTGAGGGGGGCATACAAATATTTTCTTTCCTTTATTTTAAAAACAAACTTTTGGGGCATGTGGGTGGCTCAGGTGGTGAAGCGTCTGCCTTCGGCTCAAGTCATGGTCCTGGGGTCCTGAGATCGAGCCCCACATCGGGCTCCCTGCTCCATGGGGAGTCTGCTTCTCTCTCTCCCTGTGCTGCTTCCCCCTGCTTGTGCTCTCTCTCTCTCTCAAATAAATTAAAAAAAACTTTAAAAAAATTTTTAAAAAACAAAGTTTTAAAGCCACATGTAACTCATAAGACACTGTTAAATAAAAATATTTTCAAATGCTTAAAAATTAATTGTATTTAATTAATACAATTAATTTAATTTAATTAATTTTAATTAAATGCAATTAATTAAAATTAATTGTAGAAAAAGGTCAATATTTGTTCATTCTGGTTGGGGGTACATGGCTGTTCAGCTCCACATTCTCCAGACAGCTCCATATTTTTTTAAATGTTTCCTAGGGGAGCCTGGGTGGCTCAATGGGTTAAAGCCTCTGCCTTCGGCTCAGGTCATGATCCCAGAGTCCTGGGATCAAGCCCTACATCGGGCTTTCCAGTCAGCAGGGAGCCTGCTTCCTCTTCTCTCTCTCTCTCTCTCTCTCTCTGCCTGCCTCTCTGCCTACTTGTGATCTCTGTCTGTCAAATAAATAAATAAATAAATAAATCTTTAAAAAATAATAATAAAATAATGAAAGTTTCCCAACTAATATTTTTAAAGAAGAAGGAAAAGAAACTGAAAGGAAGTAAGTATCCTCCGAGAATCCGAATATGAAATCATGGATCTAGTCTATCTGCTTAGCAATCATGCGTGAGTGTGACTCTAAAGACCCAGGCTTGGTCCTCACAGAGAAAACCCAGCTGTATACACAGCGCTTTCACCCGGGCACCTCTGAGCATGTTGCAAACAGGAATTAATTGCCCCTCCAGTCACCTCCTGAAAGAGAAGGAGCGCTTCACACACTGTTAAATCGCGTCTGGGGAAGACACAGTGTGGATGGGGACTGGAGGCCCTGGGCAGGACTGCAGCTGTGACCATGACCTTGTCCCCCCCACTCCCTGCGCTGAGATGTGCCATGCCTTTAACGGGCAGTTCCTGCAAAGGACAGCCTCCTGTCTTCACACAAAGCCCCATCTGAAAATATCCTTCCACATATAAATAGAGCTCTTTTTCAGGGACAACCCAAACCACATCCTCTGGCTTTTATTTTACATAATCAGCCAGGCTTTTCCAAGCTCTGGGCCTCCTTCCCTGGGTCCCCTCCCCTCAGCAGAAGGGGCTCAGGAGGAGCAGGGACACCTGTCAGCAGCAGCTCCAGAACTCCCCGGACTATGAGTCCTGACACCCAACTCCTCCACAGCAACACTCCCTGCCCACCTGCCTCTCATGGCACCCGGGGCCAGAGACCAGCCGAGACTCTAACAGGGTTCTCCTTGGTCATCCCCCTCACTGTCTGGCCTCCCTCCAGACTGACTGCCTTCTGCAGTAATCCTAGAACATAGATCTAACCACCCCACCCCCCCGCTGAAAACTATGCCTCCCCACCTGCTGGAGGTGGGTCGCTTACACATGGCAGCCTGGCCCCCATGAGCCTCCAGCCTGTCCTCCCTTGTCCCCCTTCTCAGAAGCAGGGCACACCATGAGGTACTTCCTGGGAGAGCACCTGCAGACTCCCCCAGGCCAGTCCAGGGAAGGAGTCCTGAGCTCGGCTAAGTTACTTTACAACAGATACAATATACTATCTATACATACATATCCTGCTTTTCAAAAGTTTGTTTAGGCACTTTGCTTCTACGAAAGACCTACATTAGTACCTGTTCTCGCCAAAGAGAAGACATCCGAAGAGGATTTTTGCTTTTACAATGAAAGGCTTAAAGTGAAAATCATGTTCAGTGTCCATTTTGCAGCAAGCAGCGCCCAGAGCAGCAAGAGGAGCCCCCCAGCTCCTTCTCCAGAACCCACACTCAGCATCTCAGCGTCAGTCCGCCGGAACTGTGGACTGCGTCTCTGAGCATCAATTTATTTTCTGTGGCCATTAGCCAGATGTGTCCTAAGGTATCAGAAAAGCCTAAGGCAGGTTTTCTTGGGTCTGGGAATGCCCAAATATTTTCTTTTTGTTATTATTATTATTATTTTATTTGACAGACAGAGAGAAAGCATGAGCAGGGGAAGAGGGGGAAGCAGACTTCCTGCTGAGTGGGGTGCCCAATGCGGGACTCGGTCCCAAGCCGAAGGCAGACGCTTTACCATCTGAGCCACTCAGGTGCCCCCAAATATTTTCCATATAAATGAAAGGTAACTGCTTCTTGAATTTACACCTCTTGAGCTTCCAGAAGCTTCCAAAGGAATGCTCCACTTTCAGATAGCAGGGAAAGCCTGCCTCCGCGGCAGAAATGGCAGGTGGTTTGAAGCCATGCTTTAGAGGATGCTGAAGTAAGGGTATATTTGTTATTTGATACCATTAGTAATGGGAGTCATCGACGCTTGACGAGGAGAGCCATCTGATCCGAGCTGTACTTGAGAAACTGAACTGGCCCCGTGTGTCCAGAGGGTCCGAGCAGGGAGATGTAGGAAGTGAGAGCACCCAGAGCTGCGGAGCCCCTGCCTCACGCAGAGCCCCCGCAGGGAGTGTCCTGAATGGCCCACAGCCCACTTCACAGAGCACCAGCCACTTCCTGATCCTCATGCTGAGAACCTCAGGGATTAAGACAGACATGGACACAGCACAAGACTCAAATGCATGAGCACCAGCTCCTCTGTCTTTGGTGGGAAACCCCATGCCTTCCAGTGCCAGAAGCTTCCACAGCACACCCCCCATCCCACCAAGGCTGAGCCGGTGCCATCTCACCAGTGTGCACTGGCCCACGTCTGGCTTTAATGACCATTGTCTAAAAGAAACATATCCGGAGAACTGGACAGGAAGGAAAAGCTTGTGTTTGGGGGGAAAGGGAGGAGGATGTGTTTTATCTCAAACCATCTAGCTTCTATTTAATAAAACCCTCCATTGCCAAAGGCATGTCAGGCCAGGATTCTCATAATGCTCACACAGAACAGAAAACCAGGGCCTGAAATGGAAATGCCTCTCAGTTGTTGCTCTGTCATGGCAGATGGCCCTCTCCTGACATTCAGGGAAACGGACTTTGCTTCCAGAGAGAAAAGCCTATAAAACACTGGGCAGCATGTGCAGAAATGCCTAACCCTGGCCACGGGCATCGAGCGTGTCTGTGGCACATGAAGGGCATTCCCAAGCAGGGACCTGGTGTCGTTCATGGCACCCTTATCACGGGACACTGCACAGAGGAAATGCCTTCCAAAGATGAGCGCACATATAACCAGTCGGATGAAATGTCTCAGTCCCTGGTATAAATATGAATGGGTCCCTCACACTGGGAAGCCTACAAGCTTCTGCAATTCAGCAGGAAGCCAAGTGGGAAATAAGATGCCAGGTACTCATTTCTTACAGAGAATGGATGGAGATGAGTTTTGGTATACCACAGTATGCTGTGGTATGCTATAGTACATGTGATATGCTATAGTATGCTGTGGTACACTATAGAATGCTGAGGTATATTGTGGTATGCTGTAGCATGTTGTGACATACTGTGTTATGTTGTGGTATGCTGTATATACTGTGGTATACTGGTCTATGGTGTGGTATATGTGCTATGCTATGGTATACTATAGTATACTGACATATACTGTACTGTGCTGTGCTGCGGTATACTCTGGTATACTATCACACACTGTGGTATGCTGTGCTATACTACAGTATACTGTGGTATACTGCAATATACTCTGGCATATTGTGCTATGCTGTGGTATGCTGTAGCATGCTGTGGTACACTGTAGTATACTGAGGTATATTGTGCTATGCTGTGCTATACTGTGGTATGTTGTGATAGATTGTGTTATGTCATGGTATGCTGTGCTATATACTGTAGTATACTGTGGTATACTGCAATATGCTGTGGTATACTGTGCTATGCTATAGTATGCTGCAGTATGCTATGGTATACTGTGGTATACTGTAGTATGCTGTGGTATACCTTGGTATACTGTGCTATACTATGCTATACTGTGCTATACTGTAGTATACTGTGCTAAACTGTGGTATGTTGTGATATATTGTGTTATGTTGTGGTATGCTATATATACTGTAGTATACTGGTCTATGGTGTGGTATATGTGCTATGCTATGGTATACTATAGTATACTGACATATACCGTACTGTGCTGTGCTGCGGTATACTCTAGTATACTATCACACACTGTGGTATGCTGTGCTATACTATAGTATACTGTGGTATACTGCAATATACTCTGGCATATTGTGCTATGCTGTGGTATGCTGTAGCATGCTATGGTACACTGTAGTATACTGAGGTATATTGTGCTATGCTGTGCTATACTGTGGTATGTTGTGATAGATTGTGTTATGTCATGGTATGCTGTGCTATATACTGTAGTATACTGTGGTATACTGCAATATGCTGTGGTATACTGTGCTATGCTATAGTATACTGCAGTATGCTATGGTATACTGTGGTATACTGTAGTATGCTGTGGTATACCTTGGTATACTGTGCTATACTATGCTATACTGTGCTATACTGTAGTATACTGTGCTAAACTGTGGTATGTTGTGATATATTGTGTTATGTTGTGGTATGCTATATATACTGTGGTATACTGGTCTATGGTATGGTATATGTGCTATGCTGTGGTATGCTATGGCATATTGTGCTGTGCTGTGGTATACTATAGTATACTGTGGTATGCCGTGTATACTGTGTATACTGTATACTGTGGTATACTATGATATGCTATGGTACACTGTGGTATCTGTGGTATGTGCTGTGGTATACTGTAGTATGCTGTGGTACACTACAGTATACTGAAGTATATTGTGCTATGCTGTGCTATACTATAATATGTTGTGATAGATTATGTTATGTTGTGATATGCTGTATATACTGTGGTATACTATGGCATATTGTGCTATGCTGTGGTATACTATAGTATACAACATATACTATGCTGTGCTGTGGTATACTGTGCTATATTATTGTATACTGTGGTATGCTGTGCTATACTGTAGTATACTGTGGTATACTGTGATATGCTCTGGCATACTGTGCTATGCTGTGGTATACCATGGTATCTGTGGTATACCATGCTATGCTGGAGTATGCTGTGGTATACTGTAGTATACTGAGGTATACTGTGCTATGCTCTGGTATACTATGCTGTGCTGTGGTATACCATGATATACAGTAGTATACTATAGTATGCTGTGGTATACTGGAATATACTGTGCTGTGCTGTGCTATCCTATGGTATACCCAAAGCCTTGGTTTAATGATGGGCTCTAGTGAACAAGTCAGCCTGTAGTGTCTCACATTATGGGTATATATATATATATATATGAAAGATTCTAGATATATGTGCATATTCAGCTAACACTTATCCAGAATTTCTCACATGTTGGGCATTATCTTAATCACTTTTAAGATATGAATTCATTTAATTTAATGCTCATAAAAAAACCAAAAGGCAGTTAGTATTATGATCCTCATTTACAGAGAAGAAAACTGAGGCACAGAAAGGGTGCCCAACCTGCCCAGTGTCACAATGCCATGAAGTGACAGAGTCAGCACTTGACCCAACCTGTCTGGACCCGTGTTCTGTGAGAACCCCTGGCCTCGTACACACTTCTTTTCTGGGTTTCTACAATTCCGATTGATTCTATCTGGAGTGAGAAACACTTGATATTCTGAGAACTGGAGCACGCATGGTTTTGTGAACAAGAGTATTTCTCACATAGATGTTGAGTATTACCATGCAATCATCTTCCTAGTCCTGCTGGCCTAGCCTGATGGCTGAACATGCATAAAATTCCAAGAGAGAAAGGGTCTGATGTAAAAACAACTCTGTCCATGCCCCAAGGCTGGCTGCTAAACACAGGGGCTTGTCGGCTCCCCTTGGGACCCCACATTCCTCCCAAAGGGCTAACTGGGGTTTGACTTCAGGGAAGGCCTCAGACAGAAAGGTGAGGCAGAGCATGGTTGATCCATCCCCATAGCCGGTGCCCACTAAGAACACAGACCCTGACACCAGGCATACGAGCAAGTGGCAGGGCGCTGGCTGCCGCAGGCCCTTTGCTCTGGGGCAGGAAGAGGTGTTGCCAGGAGAGCCAAGCCTGAAGCGGAAGGAGTGGAGACAGTACAGACGGAATGTGCTAGTCGTGGAGCTCTGCCCGCGGCCCTTCACATTCCACTGCTGTTGCGCAAGGAGCAGAGGCCCTGTGTGCTGTGAGCACATGTGTGGGTGACGGGCGCGCGGCCCCTGGCCTGGTGACCCACAGCAGCGCCACTCCGCTGAGTTTTGTCCAACGCCCTCTATCACTGGGGAGTTTCATTCCTGAGACATGTGCTAGGCCCAAAAGAGTCCTTCCTAAAAAGTTCACTAGAGCTCAAAATTCCATGAACCAAGATTCCTTAAACTAAGGAAACTGCCCAGGGACCAAGGACACCAAAGTCTCTCTAATGGTCACGGGAGGGGGAGGTAGGGGGGGCCTGCAAGCCAGCCG
Source organism: Mellivora capensis (assembly GCA_004024625.1). Lineage (NCBI taxonomy): Eukaryota > Metazoa > Chordata > Mammalia > Carnivora > Mustelidae > Mellivora > Mellivora capensis. The sequence goes on from PISX010011794.1 coordinate 60,242, forward strand.
GTTCATGAGAAATCACCGACCTTCTAGTGCCACGGGGAGCCAAGTACTACTTCCAGCTCAAGCTCTGGGCCCGCTCCAAGTACTCCGCTCCTCCAGATTTTTTATAATCAGTGGACGGTTTGCCAAGTTCGTGAACACCCAGAGTTTCCACGGTATGGATATAACCAATAAATAAGATTCAGGTTTCGCATTTGTCGTGCCAAGACTGGGACCAACAGGCACAGATGATGGAAATGAAACACAGAGAGGGCCCCAGCCTCAGTCCGGCAGCCCCATATCCTGGATCACATCACTCAGCCCCTCTGAGCCCTTGTTTCCTTATGGGTAAAGTGGGGAGAGTTACGCCCGCCCCAGGAACTTGATGTCCTCGCAAAAGTTAACGAGATACCACGAGACAGTGCCGAACACCGTACCAGCTACACAGGCGGCGCCTCTGTGCCCCGGGAACTCAGACAAACAACAGGACTGATTGTGCACGAGCATCGGGCCACGAAATTCGGTTACGAGCTAACCACGGTGGGGGGGAGGGCTATCAAGGTATTTATTGATTATGCGACACATGTATGTCATGATGGGTGATGTGGCGAGAAGGCAGAAGACATAGCTTGCTTTTACAGAGCTAACCCTCAGGACCAGGAAGAAGGCGGCTCTTTCTTGACAAAATGGGTGTCTTGACAAACCTCAACTGAGCAAGTTCAAGGTGCCAAGCATGCTGACCACTTCAGGTGCAGGGTCTCCTCGGATGCTCTTAACGACCCCCAGAAGTACTTTCCAGGTTTGGGCCTCGAACTCGAGCAGTCTGGATCTATGAACACTGGCGTGCATGGGCTAGTCACAGCACTGTCTTGGGACAAAGATGGAGGTGTAGTCAGACCAGTGACCCAGAATATTCGGAGTTGCTGAGCTGGGTCCCAGAGGAAAAATGGAATTTGGACTGGCAGGTGCCAAGGTCAGTGGATATGTGGCCACAGTGGGCTTTGAACCCAGATCTAACTCTGGAAGGCATCATCAACCAGAGTCCTCGAAGTGGGGCAAAGATTGCTTCCATTTCGTAGATGCAGACACGGAGTCTGAACAAGAACAAGTAACTGAGTTAAGTCTGGTCCACTCATGAGCAAGCCAGGCTTTGGGACGTCTACGCCCCGCCCCCCGCCCCAGACCCTTCCTTCTCCTGTGACCCATGAAACCTGGGGAGCGTTCTCTGGCCTTGCCAGCCCAAGGGGCGTGTGGGGCCCCGAGCCCCACCCCAGGGGCTGGTGGCTGCAGCCATGCAGCTGCATGCCTGCTGGGCTGGGTCTATTCCTTGACTGGCACTCCTACCAGGGCCGCTGCCAGAGGGCCGGGCCGGCTTTCCTATCTCCTCTGCTGCAGCTGTGTTCTCAACAGTGAGAGTCACTCCAGCTCCCCTTATGAATCCCGGGCTCCCTGCGCAGCCACCGGGGTTGTGCGAGGATGAGATTAGGTGGGCGGGCCAGCCCCTGGACCCAGGACAGCCTGCCCATGGTGGGAACCAGGGGAAAAGGGTGGGGACTCAGAGACAGGGGTCAGGAAGAAAGAAACACGGAAGGAAAAGACAGAGGGCCAGAGGGCCAGAGGGCCAGAGAGTCAGCACAGGCTTTCCAGCCAGCATGGGATCCTGGTCCCAGAGCCTGCTTAATGGAGGTTACCCTTAACCATTCAAAATTCCGTCACAGACAGAAGTTGGCCCCTGTGGACCAAGGGGTGTACTGGGGTTTCACCCAAAATCAAGGCAGTCCTCTTGCATAGTCCCTCCCCAGGGTGCTGGCTCCACCCCTGCAAAGCCTCCCAGAGGCCTAAGCAGGCTCCTGGCTCCTGGCTTCCTGGGGAGCACCCCGCCCCACCCCATGCCTCCTCTCCCCCCACCCTCCGCGGTTCCTACTGAGCCTTCTCCACCAGCTCCTCTCTCTCTGGCTCTGTTCCTTCCTCGCCCTTCCCGTGGTTCTTAAATCCACCGCTTCCTTTCAGTGGTTAGAGAAGGGATAAAAGCTTCCCTTTTCTGTCTGCCAGTGTTTAAATTCCATCTGAAAACATCTAGAAAAGACTTAAGTGAAAGGGGAACAACAGCCTTTTCCTACTGATGGCTCCATTAGAACTTAGTAGGGAGTACAGGCGGGTGCGGGGGTGCCCAGCCTTGAGGGTGGCTCCCAGCCCCCCAGCTCTTGGTGCTGGGGCTGCACCCCCTCCCCACGGCCGCCTAGACCAGGAGCGAGGCTCTGCCCTCCTCACCCCCAAAGCCCAGACTCTGCAGAAGCAGGCAAAGTGGGGTTGGGCTCTGCTATTTTGAGGGAGCCAGGCTCTCTGCTCCAAAGGAGGCCCCTCTCCCTGCTCCATGGCATCCACATGGGCCTTCTATAAGGAGTGACTCTCCACGGACCCGCTGCCTTCTCAGAGGTCTCTTCTGGCCAGCCAAGTAGCCCTCACTTCATCTCTACACATGAGTCCGTTCGGGAGCGCTGGCAGAACAGCTTGATCCCCGTTTCCGAGGACCCCGGGAGACAAGGGCCTCAGTCTCTGGGTGCCACACTCAGCAGCACTCCTGGGCCTAGCCCACAGCAGCATTCTGGAGGAGAGCCTTCCCCTGCAAACCACCCTTGTAGTCTCTTGGGGAGTGCCACCCTCCTCTGCACCCCAAATCCCCTTCTCCCCACCACTCACTTCGGTGGGACTCAGCTTCCAGGGAAATATCTCTTGGCCCACAAGTCTCAGTACACAACATGGTTGTGCTTAAGAACGCGTACTGTGGCTCCAGAAAAATCTTGGTTCAAGTCTAGAATACCACCTGGGGACCGCATGTCTGGACTGAATGAGATTAGGTAGAATTTTGTGTGAGGAGATCGTAACAAAGAACTGTAGATGCAGAAAGTCCAGTAATGATGCCATCGCTACTCACAACCATTTATTCAACACTCACACTGAGCGCACTATGAATCCCCATACCTCAAGGTTCTTCCTGCTGAATTAAGGACTCAGATAAATAAATAACCAGATATAAAGCTATATAATAGTAAGAAATAGATGCATGTATATCGGTTTCTGCCGCCTTCCTACTTACATTTTGTCTTTGACCCCAGTTCTTTTTTTTTTTTTTTTAAGATTTTATTTATTTATTTGACAGACAGAGATTACAAGTAGGCAAGAGAGGCAGGCAGGGAGAGAGAGGAGGAAGCAGGCTCTCCGCGGAGCAGAGAGCCCGATGTGGGGCTCGATCCCAGGACCCTGGGATCATGACCTGAGCCGAAAGCAGAGGCTTTAACCCACTGAGCCACCCAG
>PISX010011795.1:0-63517 GCA_004024625.1 Mellivora capensis
ATATTTTTGTATTTTTTGTGGCCAGATACTCTTTTGAAAATCTAAAAAGGGTCTGCATCTTCTTGCAAAAAAAAAAAATTACATGCTCATGTATATATGCACACTTGCCCGTGCTCAGAAGATTCTGAGTTACCTTAGCATCTGATGTCACTATCTTGATTCCTTAATACTTGTACTTTTGAATTTTTGTTTTGTAAGAGAAGTCCAATGGGATAATGCAAAGGAGCAGAGGAGAATGGGAAATAGGTGTGTCTCCTGTGTTTGCCATTTTATTTGCATATAGAATTCACAATGCCTGAGGACCACAGAATGCCAGTGGAGCCACAGTTTATGGGTATACAGCAAGATTCAAAGGAAAGACAACGTAAATGTGTATATGTACTACAGATGAGCAGGGATACCAAGAGGCCAGGCTTTCAGATCAAATCAGAACTTGTTCCAAATACAGAAAGGTGACAGTGATATTCTAAGAAACGCAAATAACCAAAGAATCCTACTGTATCCTTACTTGTTTCTGCCACTTCCCTGTATCAGCCAATAACCTACACTGGAAATGATGGCATAGAAAGAAAAGATAGGGCAACCCACCAACCTTTTTTTTTTCCATTATGTCTTCCTGACACATCAGAAAGCGTAAGTAGTGGGTTTCAATAGAGTATATTTGTACCAAGACATGAAGTAAAAACAGTTGCACTAGATTTGTGCTGTGTTTTTGCTATTCTGGTGAGGACAAAATACATATGGCAAACTCCAAAATAAGAATTGTACAAGTTTAGTGGTTCTGCATATGGTTAAATGTCTAAAATTTAAATTTGCATTGCACAATATACAGATGACCCTTGAACACTGTGGGACTTAGGCATTCAAAAAAAAAAAAATCCACGTTTAACTTTTAACTTCCTAAAAACTTAACTACTGATAGCCTATTGTTGACCAAAAGACTTACAATAACATAATTAACACAGATAACATATAAAATATGTATTAAATACTGTATTCTTACAACAAAGTAAGCTGGAGAAAAGAAAATACTATTAAGAAAATCATTAGGAATTGGAGGTGGAGGTGAACCATGAGAGACTATGGACTCTGAAAAACAACCCGAGGGTTTTGAAGGGGCAGGGGGTGGGAGGTTGGGGGAACCAGGTGGTGGGTATTATGGAGGGCACACATTGCATGGAGCACTGGGTGTGGTACAAAAACTATGAATTCTGTTTTGCTGAAAAGAAATTTAAAAAAAAAATCATTAGGGAGAGACCTCAGAGAAAGATGGTAGAGTAGGAGGATCCTGAGCGCACCTCCTCCCATGGACACACCAAGGAAACAACTTCAAGTATTGCAGCTCACTCTGAAGAAGTTTTGAAGACTGGCTGAACAGATCTTCCTCAGCTAGTCATAGAGAGAAGACCATATCAGAAAAGGTAGGAAGGGCAGAGTTGTAACTGGGAATCAGCAACCTGACATGTCCCTCCTGTATGTGGGTTGTCATTAACAAAAAAGTGAGGGGATCAAGCCCCTCCCCAATCTGGCATCCCCTAAAATCCCTAGCTCTGGAGACTCACATTGGAAAAGCAAGTTCCCATAATGTCTAGCTTTGAAAATCATCAGGGCTTAACTCTGGGAGAGCCAAAGGGTTAAAGGAAACTGAGTTTCCACCCTTCAAGAGCCAGCATACTAAATAACTTGGCCTGAGACACATCCTAGAAGCAGTAATTTGTAAAGTCCCTGAGATACACATGAATGAGATTTATAAACTAATTTCAGGACAAATGCAGTAAGGGTAGGATCTGTAGGAGCTTTCTCTGGGAATAAAAATGCTGACAGATGTCCTTTGTCTTGCCCTCTCCATAGCCTGGATAGCCAGGGACTTTCAGGAGCCAGGGCTGACATTCTCCATCTACTTTTCTACCACCATAAGTACTGCCCTGGCATTCCCACCTAATCCAACAACCACCTGCCCCAGAATATGTCCCTCCAAAGCTGCTTCTTACACAATACTTGGGAAAAATGGGAGCAAGCCTTTCCCATCAGTGCACCCAGGGTTTGTGCAATTGGGCCTCACAGTCAGCCTCACTGAGAGAAAGCCCTGCACACCAGTATGCCTCCAGCAGTCTCAGCTCAGCCACAAACGAAGGAAACACACAGCCACAGAGTGGACATGGATAGACTACCTAGTTCTAATGACCAGAGATGATTATGTTATAGGACACCAAAAGAGCCCTTTTTCACAAAGCCAGTGCTATAAAGATCAAAAGATAGAGCAGATCTACCTAATAAGGAAACAAAAAAAGTTAGATAAAAGGAGGAGACAGAGGAATATGTCCCAAATTAAAAAAAAAAAAAAAGACAAAATCACAGAAAAAAGGTTACATGAAACAGAAATAAGCAATATGACATATAAAGACTTCAACGTAATGGTCATAAAAATAGTCTAGAGGGTACAGAAGAATGAATGAATCAGTGATTGAGAAGAAAAGGTAATAGAAAGTAACCCAGCTGAACAGGGAAAAGAGAAGAATAACAAATGAGGATAGATTAAGGGATTCCACAACATTATCAAGCATAATAATCCCATTAGAGTTCCCAGAAAGAGAACAGAAAACAAGGGGGCAGAAAACTTATTTGAAGACATAATAGCTGAAAACTTCCCTAAATTGAAGAAAGAAACCTAGTCATGTGCAGAGAGCCCCAACAAAATGAACCCAAGGAGGTTGGAAATGAGACACATAACAATTAACAAAGATAAAAGAGTTTTAAATGCAGCAGGAAAAAAGAAAACAGTTACATACAAGTAAAACCCCACAAAGCTGTCAGCTATGTTTTCAGCAAAATTTTACGTGCCTGAAGAGAGTGACATGATAGATTCAAAATCTTGAAAGGAAAAAACCTACAACAAAGAATACTCTACCTACAACAAAGAAACCCAACAGGTTTCTCCTACAGAATTAAAAGAAACAGAAAGCATTTCCCAAAGAAAATTTAAAGGAGTTCATCACCACTAAGCCAGCATTATAAGAAATGTTAAGGAGAATTCTTTAAGTGGAAAGAAATGGCCATAAGTAGATAAAACTTAGGAAAGAAATTATTTTAAAATTAAACATGCAGTAATGGTAGTAAATCAATGACTTATAAGGGTAGAAATGGAAACAGTAACAAATTATTCTGTATTGTATACAGAGAGAACTCAAATAAAATCAGAAATGAAAGAGAAGTTACAACAGACACCATAGAAATACAGAAAATTACATTTCAAAAATTGGACAACCAAGAAGAAATGAATAAATTCCCAGAAACATATAGTCTTCCAAAACTGAAATAGATAGAAATACAAAAATATGAACAGACCATTTACTAGTAATGAAACTGAATTGGTAATTTTAAGATTTTCAACAAATGGAAATCCAGGGCCAGATGCATCACAAGTGAATTCTACCACACTGTTAAAGAAGATTTAATATCTATCTTTCTTAAGCTATTCCAAAAAATAGAGAAGGGAGGAATGCTTCCAAATTCATTCTATGAAGCCAGCAAAACCAAAGATATTACCAAAAAGAAAAGAAAAAAAAAATAAAGAAAATTACAGACCAATATCCCTGATGAACATAGATGCAAATGTCCTCAGTAAAATATTAGCAAACCAAATTCAACAATACATTAAAAAGATCATTCACCACAATCAAGTGGGATTTATTCCAGAGGTGCAAGAATAGTTCAATGTACATAAATCAACATGATATACCACATTAACAAAATGATAAAAATTATATGATCATCTCAATAGATGTAGAAAAGGCATTTGATAAATTCAACATACATTCATGATTAAAACCCTGAGCAAAATGGATTTAGAAAGAACATATGTAAACATAATAAAAGTCATATATGACAAGCCCACAGCAAATGTCAATAATGAAAATCTGTAAGCTTTTCCCTTATGATCAGGAACAAGAATAAGTATATATCTACTCTTACCACTTTTTTTCAGCAGAGTACTGAAAATCTACCCATGAAAATCAGATAAGAAATTAAAGGCTCCAAGTTGGTAAGGAGGAAGTAAAAGTGTCCCTATTTTCAGGTGATAAGAAAATACATACAGAAAATTATAAAGAGTCCACCAAAAATTAGAACAAATAAATGAATTCAGTAATGTTGCAAGATGCAAAGTCAATATACAGAACTCTGTTGCATTCCCATGCACTAATAATGAAATAGCAGAAAAAGCAAACAATCTCATTTATAATTGCATGAAAAAGACTAAAATACTAGTAGTAAACTTAACCAAAGAGGTTAAAGACCTGTACTCCCAAAACTACAAGATACTGATTAAAAACAAAACAAACAAACAAAAAAAAAACCCTGAAGACAACACAAATGGAAAGATACACCATGCTCATGGAGTAGAAGAATTAAAATGTCCATACTACCAAAGCAATCTACAGATCAATTAATCCCTATCAACATTCCAAAAGCAGTTTTTGTTTTTTTTTAGAACTACAACAAAATGCCACAACTTTGTATGGAATCACTAAGACCTCAAATAACTAAAGCAATCTTGAGAAAGAAGAACAAAGCTGGAGTTTTCACAGTCCCAGATTTCAAACTATACTACAAAACTAAGGTAATCAAAACAGTATGGTACTGGCACAAAACCAAACATATAAACCAATAGAATAGAACTGAGAGCCTAAAAGTAAACCAATGTTTACATGGTCAATCTATGACAACAGAGGCAAAAATATACTATGAGGAAAAGGCAGTCTCTTCAATAAATGGTAATGGGAAAACTGGACCAATTTTCTTTCACTGCATACAAAAATAAACTCAAAATAGATTAAAGATCGAAATGTAAGATCCAAAACCATAAAACTCCTAGAAGAAAACATAGGCAGTCATCTTTTGGACATCAATCTTAGCAATATTTTTTTGGATCTGTCTTCTCAGGCAAAGGAAACAACAACAAAAACAACTGGGATTACATCAAACTGAAAAGCTTTTGCACAGCAAAGGAAACCACCAACCAAATAACAAGGTAACCTACTGAGCCGGGAAAAGATATTTGCAAATCCTATATCTAATAAAGAGATAACATCCAAAATGGGTAAAGAACTTATATAACTCAGCACCCCAAAAAGTAAATAGTAATATCTGATTAAAAATGAGCAGAGCAGGGCATGTGGGTGGCTCAGTTAGTTAAGCGTTTGACTCTCAATTTTGGCTCAGGTCGTGAACTCAGGGTTGTGGGACTGAGCCCCGCATTGGGCTCTCCCTCTCTCTCTGCATGTTCTTTCTCTTTAAAAAAAAAAAAAAAATGCGCAGAGGACCTGAAATAGGCATTTTTGCAAAGTAGACACACAGATGGCCAACAAACACATATAAAGATGATAATCACTAATCATTAGGAAAATGCAAATCAGATAGGATATCACTTCATACTAGTCAGAATAACCAGTATCATAAAGATGTGAGAGAAATGTTGGTGATGGGGAGAAAAGGGAACCCTTGTGCACTGTTGGTATGAATATAAATTGGTACGACTACTATAGATAATATGGAGATTCCTCAAAAACTAAAAATAGAAATATTATTTGATCCAGTAATTCTACTTCTGGGTACTAACTTGAGAAAATTTGAAAAGATACATGTACCTTATGTTTATGTACATTTTCTACAATAACTAGGAGATGAAAGCAACTCACATGTCCATTGATAGATGAATGGATAAAGAATATATGGTACATATACACACAATATTACCCAGCAATAAAAAAAAAAAAAATGAGATCCTGCCATCTGCAACAACATGGATGGACCTAAAGGATGTTATGCTAAGTGAAATAAGTTCAGACAAAGACAAATATCATATGATTTCACTATGTAGAATCTAAAAAGCAAATGAACAAACAACAGGAGAAACAGACTCACAGAGAACCAGTGGTTGCCAGTAGTGATGTGTGTAGGGCGATAGGCAAAATAGGTAAGGGGGATTAAGGGTATAAACTCCCAGTTATAAAATAAGTCATGGGGTTGAAAAGTGTAGCATAAGGATTATAGTCAATAATATTGTAATAACTTTATGTGGTGACAGATGGTAACTGCATTTACAATGGTAAGCATTTCATGACAAATAATTGGTAAATCACTGTTATACAATTGAAACTAATGTCAACTATATTTCAGTTAAAATTTTAAAAATATAAACCAAAAAAATCATGAAATACATTTATAGTACTGTGCTATATTTATCAAAAAAAATCTGTGTATAAATGAACCTGTGCAGTTCAACCTATGTTCTGGTATCAACTGTAAATATGAATGATAAAAATACATGCCAAAATATTTTAGGCTTCTCACAGTTTTTACTTAAATTCTAGTTAGTTAACATACAGTGTAATATGAGTTTCAGGTATACAATTTAATGATACACATGCCAATATTTTAAATTATTTCATTTTTTTCTTAGAAATAAAAAATAGCAAGTCAAAAGACAAATCATGGGAGAAAGGAAAAAGTGTCTATTTTAGTACCATACAGATACTATAGTTTCTAAAAATGGCACTTTTTTCCGAAAACATTTTTGAACAAAGGGCTCAACATTATCATTTTGTACTGAAACTCCCAAATTTTGTAGCCAGCCCTACTCTTACAAGTATTTTGCATACCATTTCAAGTGATTCTGAAATCCTTACAAGGTAGGAAGGAGAGGACATATCGATGTATATGTAATTGTATTAGTTTGTTTGTGCTGCCATAACAAATACCGTGGACCCAACAATACCTAGATAGAGCAATTACTAATGTCAAAACGCAAAGATTTTGTTACTGACAACTCTTTTCTTGACTACTCTTACTCTTAACCTCCACTCCACCTGAAGGGTCTCTTGAAGTATCCTATGACTGAAAATAACCCTTGCTCTTTTTTTTTTTAAGAATTTATTTATTTGACAGACAGATCACAAGTAAGGAGAGAGGCAGAGAGAGAAGGGAGGAAGCAGGCTCCCTGCTGAGCAGAGAGCCCCATGCGGGGCTCGATCCCAGGACCCTGGGATCATGACCTGAGCTGAAAGGCAGAGGGGCGCCTGGGTGGCTCAGTGGGTTAAACCCTTGCTCTTTTTTAAAAGGAATTTTAATGATCTAGCATGACCAGTAACCAAGACAAAATGAATTGAAAGACTTCTATGCTAATAAACTGAGATTGTTCTTTAATTATCTAGAGCTCTCAAAACAATAATTGTCTCTGCTTCAGTGTTGTTTTCAATGAATACACATCAAGAAAACATTTTATGTTTCTGGTTGATGCCATAAAGTAAATTCCATTAATGTGTCTAAATACTTCTTGGCCCTTATCTAAAATTAATCTCTAATAGAATTTGGAGCCTTTTAATTATTTCTGTTCTCAGAAACCTGTAAAGTTTTCATCAGTCATGTTCCCAGAAATTGACCAGAGAAGGAAACGTGGGCTTTCTGAGAAGCACACACACCAAGAAGGGTGGCCTAATATTTTCTCACCACTCCCCGCCACTAATTTCTGAATACCAGAAATCCAACTAGGGAAGGTGGAGAAGTTAATTGACCCTTGATGCTCACAAGATCCAACCCATTTAAATTCATTTTCATGCCATGTAACAGTAGCATTCTTTTCATATTTGAGTGATATTTATCTTGTACCCAAGCCCACCTCATTCAGTGAGGTGTGAATAAAGATCAGAAGGTATACGTTTCAGTACAATTTCTTTCTTTTTTTTTTTTTTAAGATTTTATTTTTTTTATTTGACAGATAGAGACCACAAGTAGGCAGAGAGGCAGGCAGAGAGAGAGAGAGAGAGGAGGAAGCAGGCTTTCCGAGGAGCAGAGAGCCCGATGCGGGGCTCGATCCCAGGACCCTGGGATCATGACCTGAGCCGAAGGCAGAGGCTTTAACCCACTGAGCCACCCAGGCGCCCCTCAGTACAATTTCTAACATTAAGTCCATGGCCCATTTTAGGGATGCCCCTCCACTCCCCCAGATAAGGAACCCTACCTCACAGCCCTCTTTATCAGATAGCAAGAACAAATACCAAGGCCTATCTTGATTAGTGATTTTTTTTCTTTCCAGCTCATGGAATTTTCTCAAGCCTTTCACATCCTCCTATAAAAACCAAAGGTCACTCCAAACTCTAAATACTAGACAACCTACTTTCAAGAGCCCCTGGTTGTTTACTCTATTCCCAAGTACAACCTCCACCTGCATGACATATGGTATCTTGCTCTCCTGGACATTAAATATATGATCAACAAACTTTTATCTCTTCTTCCTATGTCAGGTGTCATGTGTTGAGCCATCCCCACAGCCATAGAGTGGGAATCCTTTTTTCACTAGGAGGAAAAAGATGAGGAGATTAAAACTCACTGACAGGGCTGGATCTGCCCACCACAGATACTCAAAAGGTCCAGTTTAATAGAACAAATTTTTACCACTGGCTGATTAGAATATTTTTTGAGGGGTACCTGGGTGGCTCAGTGGGTTAAAGCCTCTGCCTTTGGCTCAGGTCATGATCCCAAGGCCTGGGATTGAGACCCGCGTCGGGCACTCTGCTCGGCGGGAAGCCTGCTTCCTCCTCTCTCTCTGCCTGCCTCTCTGCCTACTTGTGATCTCTGTCTGTCAAATAAATAAATATTTTTTGAAAATGTCCCAGAAAATCGGACTCTCCAGCCTGAGTTTTAGAGCAGGTAGCATGAATCAGTTGGAGGTAGACCTCCCTTCACAGATGAAAAGACAGTTGTCCAAATGAAATGATATAGTACATTAAAATTAGGTGGGGCCAACCTTTTACTTTTGAGGGATTTTGACTAGCCAGTTGGCCATATGTGTGTCTTCCAAATTTTAACCCAAGTGATTCTAAATATAGTTCATAACCTATAAACAAGGTTGGACAAATACCAAGAAATCTCTATACTGAAAAAATATATAGCAAATAATTTGAAACTAAGACATCATTTATAATGCATAGGCATACTTCCAAAGTGTTTTAAAGAACTCTGCTTTTGTACATTTAATTCCATCAAAGAAGAGCATATCTGTGCAGCATTTCTTTTGTTTCCCCACCTATTTGCCATGGTCCATGGCTGCTTGAAATTGATATATTTAAGTGCCACCAGCAAGGCCTGAATGAGAAAGGCTTTGCAATTCAGCCTCTGTGATCTTTTATATAAATATTGCTTTGAGTTGGACAGTGGAAAAGCCCAGGGTAGCACTATAATGCCAACGTGACAGACACTTTACACCTTCTGCCAATAGGATACTATATCAGAATCTTGCTTAAGCATGAAAGAAGAATGTTTCAGAAATCATTTAAAATGATAAAGTAGTCCCCAAAGAGATTTACAGTAGATTTTTCAGCTATTAAGTATTTCTTCATATTTTCTATTATCCATACCAAAGATAAGAACCCAGAGAAGGGACCATTCTCCACTGAAGGGCTCTGATTCCTCTAGGATGGCCTTGCTGTGGCTTGGGCTCTGGCCTCCAGAGCCCTGCCCACTGGATCAGGATCTCTGCTCCACCCCTACCTTACAAGGGGCAAGACCTTCCACAGATTTCCCTATGTCTCTGTGCCTTAGCTTCCTAAATTTTAAACAGGGACGCTCACAAAAGCTCAGTGTTGTATACGAATGAATGAATCGGTAAATATATACTAAGCCCTTAAAACCAACAGTACTTGGTTCATACTGAATGCTCAATAAAACTTAGCCATTTTTTCATTATTGTCATTTTAGATTGGTTTAACTCCCCTTCAGACTGGGGTAAAGGTTATCTGGTCCATTTTTGGCTTAGAACAGAATAAAGTTGGCCACTAATTGTTGAAAAGGGCTTTGACGATGATATAATTCAATTCTTCCTCCCTTCCATTTTGTGGTTTGAGGAAACTGAAACACAGAGTTTAACTTCCCCCAAACTCATGGTAGACACAAATAGAATGCAGGACTCTGCATTCCCCAAAAATTAAGAACAGAAATTACATTTCACAAAGAACTAGCAGGAACTTTATTCAACTGTCTACCCAGAAATTAGCCATATGCAAACTCCATCTTAGAAGCAATCTCAAGGTCACATTTTTTCGTACTTTGGTTTTCCTTATATTCAGATGGATTCTAATTTTCAAAATCTTTTAATGAGAAACATCTGAGTTGTACGTCCCATGACAGCTTTAAGTTTCTATACCAACTCCAGTGGCCAGACAGTTAAGCAAAACCAAAGCATCATGTTAAGCGTGAAAAGTCTTATATAACTTACAAAAAATATCTCTATCAAGTCTATACTTTGGCATTTACTATATATTTGTCAAAGTTCAAACTAGGATCAAATTTTTTCAAAAAAAAAAATGAAGTTTACATTATCTAGATAGGTCTGGTTTAAAAAATATGCACAGTAACCCCAACTGTGCAACAAATTTCTTTAAAAGAATTACTATGAAAGAGCAGACCTCAGAAGTAAACAGAACATTTTAGTTTATAACCTATACTTTGAAGATTGGAATATTCAACAATGCTAAACTGATTTTACAATTTGGGGCAAAGAGGAAAACTGGTATTATTAGGAGTCCCTACTATTAAATCAGTATCCTCAGAAAATCTACTAAAATGTCCCCATTTTTCTCAAGCTGAAGTCTATCCTAAGCCCTGGTGCATAAGCCCTGAGTTAGCCTTAGAGAGGATAATTAGTTGCTACACATGCTTTTTTAAAAGAACATGAAGCCTAAAACTGGATGATATACGTTTTGGTTTTCTCATCCAGAGAATGAAATAATACAATTACTCAACTCATTGGTTCTCTATAATGATGTAATACCTGTTAAGAGAATTAAAACAGTGCCCTGCACATCAGTAACACTTAAATATTAGTGAATATTAGGATTATTACAGTCCTGAGAGTATTCAGAAGTACATCTAAAACAGCAGAGCAAATATTAATATTCTTGATAAATGTAGCTCCATGAAAGAGCATTATCAGAGTTCAAATTGTTACTGCCAGGGCCTCTCTAACTTACATTGCTGAGCCCTATAGAGAAAATTACCTAAGAAATTGATCTTTGTCTGGAAAGACTGAATTTTTGCTTTTGGTAGTCACAAGAGGTTCACAATCTAAAGCCTTGCATGAAAAAAATCATGTGACAATATCGAATCTAATTTAGATCTGGTTGAGATAATTTTGGGGTGATTTTTTTCCCCTTCATCTGTGTAGTATAAAGTCAGAATTTCCATATGCATTTATACTTGGATCTTAAAAACCTATTTCAGATTGCAATCAGAAGCACAGTAGTAAAGTTTGTACTCTTGTGCTACTTTTGCAGGAGGAATGTAGAGAAGGAGGAAAGGGATACACTGACATGTAGAGGAATGGAAATGAAAATTGTCTGCATTTTTACATGTGCTGGTTTCAATTTTCAAAGATAAAAGTTTGAGCCAATAGGATTATGTTACAACACAGAGGAGGCCACAGCAATGTGATTCCGTTTTCTTTTGACCGAAATATAATTTTATGTTTAGCCTCTTGGGTTTTTAATACTTGACAGTCAAGTGGGTCATGACACTTACTTCACAAACTTTTATTTACCAATTCTAAGTTCAATTACTTTACTGTCTTGGTGACAGCAAGGTGGAAAAATCATGATCTTTGTTCTCACATATTAGGTGGCACTTGTCACTTATAATGAATACAAAGTGCTATGAGTTTAAAATAAGAGACTACTTCTATAAAAACCTCTGTAAAAAAGGTGACTGTGTTGGAAGTTAAATCATTTTGCAGCTTTGTATTACAACCAAGTAAATACTGCATGACTCAATACTAAAAGATATTGCCCATGTGCCCTAATTTAAATGAAATCACAGAATCCTATGACAAAGTTTCTAAAGGTTCACAATTTTCTCAAGTCCTCCAGATCCGAGACACATGGATCTGAAATCTCCACAGACTTTTGTGCACATAATGAATTCTGATAATATGGTAAAGGTCAGAAATTCAAATAAGGTGATCAGGATGCTCATTAATTCTGAACAGAATGAAATATCATGCTATTTAATATCTTTTCTCTTCTGTATGTTCTTTCCCTAATTTTCAAAGCAAACAATCCTCTGCTTTGCACTAACTTGTTCTGATTAAAAAGAGTCTTATAACTTATAAGAAAATCTAATACTTCACTGCATCATCTAACTGGATAGTCAACCGTGATGACTGAGATTTAGCTTTAAATTTTTCATATAAGGGAAAGCCATCCTTTTCTTTCTCTGCAGATCTAAACTGTAGATTACTCTGCAGCCTATTTCCCAAGTAAATATATTAATTTCTGAGGATTAAATAATATTAATTTGAAAAGAAAGCCCCTGGCAGCACACCTATTCTCATTTTGTAAAACACTGAGGTCATCTTAACATGGGAAAACAGAAATGTGTCCTCAGCCTCTGAAAAAAAATAATATTAAAATAATGTCTTGAAAATATGGTTATTAGTGAGAAAATTGTTTCCAGTATTGAAAGGTATTCACTTTTTCAGTACAATGTCACAGATTTAACACCTTGTGTAACCTTTGAAGAAGGAAATTATGATGGAAACTTTAAGAAAACCTTAATTAAAATGGTATTATCTGTGTCTCTCCTCCAAAAGAGGATTATATCTTAAGAGTTCTTTCCTTTTGAGTTCTATATACCTGTTTTTTTATAAAATATTTTGAGCTGACACAATACCAGTAAGATCTGTGGCAGTCAAAGTCTCTCAAACCTTGACAAGATAGATAGAAAAGATAAGCACTATTTCTTATTTTGTTATTGCTAAACATGCATCTTCTGGGGCACCTGGGTGGCTCAGTGGGATAAGCCTCTGCCTTCAGCTCAGGTCATGATCTCAGGATCCTGGGATTAAGCTCTGCATCTGCATCAGGCTCTCTGCTCCCCACCCCCTTCTCTGCCTGCTGCTCTGCCTACTTGTGATCTCTCTCTCCCTCTCTCTCTTAATAAATAAAATCTTTTAAAAAAATACATCTTCTTGTTGATTCACATTCAAAGAAGATAATATAAAGAACATATGGAAGATGGGATTGATGGAGGGACTCACTGGTGACATAGCAAAGGAAGAGAGTCACATGTGCTTGTAAAAAATATTAAGATTCCTGGGTGGCTCAGTGAGTTAAGCCTCTGCCTTCGGCTCAGGTCATGATGTCAGGGTCCTGGGATCAAGTCCCATATAGGGCTCTCTGCTCAGCAGGGAGCCTGCTTCCTCCTCTCTCTCTCTGCCTGCCACTCTGCTTACTTGTGATCTCTCTCTGTCAAATAAATAAAATCTTAAAAAAAAAAAATAGTATGATTCCTTTGGTCTTCAGTCTCAGTGAAGAGGAGGAATTGATAGGAAGCCATGTTAGCATTGTCCCTAATAACTGAGTTGTAAGTCCTTGGTTCTACACAATTGGACCTCACCATCACCCATCCCCCCCGCTTTGAATGTTGCCCATATCTGTCTTTTTCCTTGTATCTTCTCTTCCTAGAGGACCTATCTCCTATTTGCTGGCTAGCCACATACTTCTAAGATTTCAGAGAGTTGAGTATCAATTCTACCTCCTCAACCAATGTGTCCTCCCACACCTGCTAGAAGTAAGCTATCCTCCCAGGAGCTCTCAGAGCTATTAATTCTAGTCCCCAAATCTGTCACAGGTTTGTTTCCCAAAGAAAAGTCCTTTATTCTTGCATGTACCATCTTGTTACTCCCTTTCTTAATAATCCCTATTGCTTGAGCAACATTCCCTTAGGAAAGGGGGTACTGGAGAGAGGTCCTGAGTGTTGGTGGAATTGTATACATTTGGAAAGGAAGATGGAAGGGAATTCTAAGTTAAGGATTAAAGCTTCACCAAGAACTTTGACCTAAATGTGGGCAGGGCGTGCACAGTGTCAAATGAGTATCCAAAACTAATTGTGGAGGGTGGTTCATGCAGGACACTGCCCTCACTTGTGTTCAGGTGACAGAATGTCATTAACTGATACATATGACCTTATATATAATATATACAATGCCCATAATGGAAACTTTTAAAAGAAAATATGATGAAATGAAATTATATGCAGAATGACAACCACAAACATATGTCTACAAAATATGAATCTATCCAGATAGACTCATCCTTTTCTCAACATTTTCTGGTTGCTATTTGCTCATTGATCTTGTTATGTGTTAAAGCAGACTCCAAAGTTTCGTGGAGAGGGAATGGAATATGGGAGAAAAAAAAATTATATTTATATATATATATATCTATATGTATAGATATATATATATATAGGAAGTGTATTTATTAACTTTACTGACTTCTGCAAATTTTAGGAAGATTCCTCTTTTCCTTAATTTAGGACCTTGGTTGATAATCACTGATTTGGGTGGATAGTGGAAAGTGATATTATATATGTAGGGAGAGGTCAGCTTAGTCTGGATCTGGCCACAGATAGTAAGTCAAGTATTTACTGCTTTCCCCCTGCCTTAAGTCTCAGCAGAATTTAATGTGCCTGAACACTGAATTCAGATATGCTGCTTTAAAAATATATATTTCCTCCATTCTTCCCTGAACCATTTTTTTCTTGCCTAGTTGATTGGTGTAACTGTGTAAGCATTTGGCATTCCAGCTGAATGAGAACGAGATGAAATGGCAGTTCTCCCAGCCCTCTTATTTCACAACATAGAAGTAAAACTGGCAATGCAGAGAATGTCATAATTCAGATGTGTCAGTGCTGAGATGTTCAAAAGTGGCTGGGAGCAGGACTATCACAGCCCGTTCTGTACCAGAGCTAAGAATAGGGATACTCTATCCTGCTGTCCAGAGTGACATCTACTGGTATCATCAAGTTCAAGGCATAACTGTAAAACATTTTTCCCTTTGCCTTGAGTATAAGCAGAGAACTAGTTTGCTAAGATACAGGAGACTGAAAAGCTCTCCTGGAGAGCTTTGAGTCTTCAGGAGACAGAAAAGCCACTCAATCATACAAGACCATGTGGGTCCAGAGCTTCAGGAAAGTCGTTGGCCTCTAGAAGAAAAAAAGGCTTAGAACAGGTGAAATGGAGAGAAATGGGAATAATGCTACACTTTATCTTTTTGAAAAGAGAAATGCTTTCCCAATCCAAAGTGTAGAGTTAGAAACTCCCTAATCTTACCAAAAATGGAGCCAATTTTCCCATTTAAAGAGAGGTGACAATGTTTAAATAGGAAAACTAAATGGACCAGTTCAACTACATACCAGCTTACACAGCAAAAGACCTGGAGGTAACTGCTAAGAGACCTGTGGCACTGTTTCAACACTGAGTATACTTTAAAAACAAGTTATTAAGGAATTATCCAGAGAATTGCCTCCAAATATATCCTTATACAGTGATATTAAATGGCTATAACAAGCAATAATAACCATGTACAGGTCATGTATTAAGTAGGCTGAGCAAGAATACAAATACGGGGTAAGACCTTGCCTCTTAACAACTGGTGGTCTTCTTGCACTAAATCACACTCACACACAAACACATAACCAAGACCAGGCAATGACTGTTCAGTATCAAGTGAGAGGTCATTCCTTTTGCTCGCCATTCAATAGTCTTTTCTTTCTCAGGTCCATCCAACCCCCACAAAATTATCAAATAGGAATGCTTATGAGTAGATGAGATTTTTACCCTTTTTCTTATAAATACCACCTTCTTCCTTTCCCAGTCTAACTTCTTCATTCTTTTCCTTGTCTGGCATGAGTCCATCAGCTCACTGAAATATGGTCTGGCTTCACCATCACACTAAATCACAAACTCCTGCTAAGGTAGGAAATGACCAAAACACAAACCTAAAGGACACTTCTCCTCTTAATGTTTCCTTCTTGCTTGCATTTTTGTCTGCTTTTGTTTTCCAGGTCCCTAGTACTCCTGATTTCCTTTCTTCATTCTTCTCTTTTTAGTCTCATGGAGTCCCTCAGTAAGCATTTGTATGAGAGGCCATGTTAGACACCGGGCACACAAAGGTGAACAATATACTGTCCTTACCACTGATTCCTCTTCCTCAAATCATCTAACACTTGAGGTTCATGGGTTTTCCTGCTCCCAGACCTCTTCTTATGCAATAGCGTCTCTCTGAAAAGAGCTTATCCAGTATCACTGGCTATAACCACTACATGAATGACTCATACACCACAGTCTCCAAGCCTCCCTTCTGCTAATCTCCAATCTTTGTTTCTAACTACCAACTAAGCACCTCTATCTTAGTATCTCCCAGACATACAAATGCCAATATTCTTTATCTTCTTCCCCAAAACCTGCTATTAATGCTCACATTATAACCTTGTCTTCAATTCTTTTTTCTAAATCTGTCATATCTGACTGAATAGTATGTCCCACTAATTCTATTAAAAATTTTTTGTATGTTAAGTTTCTACTGCCAAGAATTTAAAGGAAATGGCCTCCAGTCATTTCTCTCTCTCTCTCTCTCTCTCCAATGTCTCATTTTTGTAATCATCTTGGAAACTTCCACCAAAGATTTCTTTTTGGAAACACAAATCTGATCATGGTACTCTTCTACTACAATTGTTTCTATCATTTCCTCTCCATAGCACAGAATAAATGTACAATTCATTTGCAAATTGCACTACATTCTTCGTCATCTCCCCCCACTCATATGCCAATCCAGCCTCCTCTATCATTGCTCCTTCAAATACTCCCTTAATTGCAAACATGCTGAACGGTTTACTGTTTCCCAAACATAAGTGCTTATCCACACAGGGATGCCTCTAAATAGGATTTTCTGCACAGCTGTTTTCAGGGAAGCAGGTCACCAAGGCTACTTGAGCAACTCCAAATACAGTCTAGAAGCCTTTGCCTTGAATAAAGTACTGGAGAGGTAGTGCATAGATAATCAAGTTGAAGCACCAACCTCAAGGCACAAAATGCCACCTACTTCACTCCTCCAAATAATTCTTCTAGAGGAAGAAAACTCTTAAGTCAGGGTCACAGCAAGTCAATTGGATGCATTAAACCAGAATAATGAGAGATGGCAAATGTACCATAGAAAAAACATCAACCAATTCTACTTGTGATCGCCATGCTGAGCTGGTCTTTGAGGCCAGACAGGGAATCAAATATGGTTCTGAAAGACCTTAAGACAGACATTAAATCAAATTTAATAATCCACAAGAAGAAAGCCTCACTACACTGTTGCTATATTTTCAGTCTCTATCCAAATTAATTGAATAAATAAGTACCTGATATTAACAATGTGATGAGGGCATTTCTCTCTTCTAATAACAAGAAGAAAAACAATTTCACTTAAATTTCTATAACATTTTTGTTTGAACAGCACAGGTTTAGAAAAATGTACCCATTCATAGTTTGGGGCTCTCCGAGAAACAACATTATTGGACCCTTACTATGTACCATGCACCATTCATTCTAGGGACTCAGTAAGTACTCCTTTAATGTTCACAATATCACTATCAGGTAGATACTATTTTATGAACATTTTACATATGAGGAAAATAAGGCAGAGAGAAGTTAAATAACTTACCCAAAATTATAAAAACCCAGGGGCACCTGGGTGGCTCCACCAATTAAACACCTGACTCTTAATTTTGGCTCAGGTCATGATCTCAAGGTGATGAGATCAAGCCCCACATTGGGGTCCATGCTGGGGGTGGAGTTCGCTTGAGATTCTCGGTCTCTCCCTCCCCCACCAACTTCTGTGCATACACAGGTGCAATATCCCTTAAAAAAATGTGTGTATTTACATTTATATATATTTACATGTATATATAAATATTTATATTTACATGTATGTATATATGTATTGGCCCAGACAGAAAGTGGAAGACGACTTTGAAGCCACGTGCTATAGTTCTAGAGCCTGTCCTTATACGAACTACATTGTTTCATTGATTTTTGATTTTTATAATCAACTTAAAAACCAAGCACAGAAAACACAATTATGGTTACAGGTCAAAAGAAAAATGCTGTACACATCGACGCTATAAAATTAAGGGAGTGCAGGAGAAGACTGAAGGAAACTGAGGTACTCCCTTCCTTCATGCTAAATAGAAGAGAGCAAAGGCACATATTCCAAGCTGACTTAACACATGAATTGTAGTTATAAGTGCATCCACTGTAAGACCAAGGAAAGTAATGACACAACTTTTAAAACGAGGTTGAAGAGGGAAGAGAAAGAAGGGAATTTTGTGCTGATTTCTCAAAGGAGTAATACATATTGGAATAAAATTGAGACATAGATACTTAGGTATATTTACCAGAAAATCTAAAACTGAAAGAGGTGAAAGCAGTTACCTATCCAGAGGGGAGCTTAGAAAGAGAAAGAGATGGTAAAGAAAAATTTTATTTTTTATAAGCTCCTATTTTTTCTTCATTAAAAATAATTTGACTCAAATGCTAAATAATTAAGTGATAAAGCAAGTTATAAAATGGTATTCATACATATATAAGGATTCCTATGTGGATATGTGTACATCTCTATAGGTGATTCCATACACACACAAGCCATAGATATACTGAAAGACAGATATTACAGTTATTTTTAGGAGGCCTTTTTAGTTTTCTTCTTTGGCTTTTCTTCATTTATATTTTTCTTATAACAAAATATGTACATTATCTTGTCATTAGAAATACCTATTTTGGGGGACACTTGGGTGACTCATTCAGTTCAGTGTCTGTCTTTGGCTCAGGTCATGATCCCAGGGTCCTGGGATTGAGCTCCACATTGGGCTCTCTGTTCAGTGGGGAGCCTGCTCCTCCCCCTGCCTGCCACTTCCCCTGCTTGTACTTGTTCTCTCTCTTTCTCACTTCCCCCTCCCAACAAATAAACAAAATCTTTAAAAAGAAATTATTTTTATACAGTGTGGTTATGTTTATACAACATTTGAGAGGGATGGAAATGGGAAGACAATAATTATCTGACTAAAAGGAATTTCTTGAGGCACCTGGGTGGCTCAGTGGGTTAAAGTCTCTGCCTTCAGCTCAGGTCATGATCCCAGGGCCCTGGGATCAAGCCCCGCATCAAGCTCTCTGCTCAGCAGGGAGCCTGCTTCTCTCTCTGCCTGCCTCTCTGCCTACTTGTGTGAGGCGAACATGATAACCACTACACTACGGAAACTCTCTGCCTACTTGTGATCTGTCAAATAAATCAATAAAATCCTTTTAAAAAAAATTTCTTCTGTTTAAAAAAAAGGAATTTCTTCTGTTTAAAAACAAATTTTAAAATGTGTTTAAGCAAGTCTTACTTAAACCTTCTTGAGTGACTTAATTCCTCAGAAATCTAGAGATAACTTTGATGAGCTCCAAAGTGCCAAGATCTATTCAAGTGAAAGGAAAATTACATTATGTGGGACTCATACTACAATGTGATATTCAAATATCACTCCAACTCTATATATTTCAAATCTTCAAAAGAAGTCAACTTTTAACATTCAACCCTCTTACAAAAATATAAAGCTCATCTGGCTTAAATGCAGGTTTTCAATACCACCACCAAGAAAGTCCTTTCCAAGGGTGGGTCACGTGCTCTATCTGAGCTACATGACAACTATCCATTATGAACTTCAATAATGAAATAATTTAAACAGTAGACTCTTAAGAAAACCCAGTGATACAACGTTGAATTTTCAGGTAGATGTGATGGATTTTATAGTAGCTGAAGAGCTGGATAGGCCATTCAATGCAGTCCTTTCCCTTCAGGCAGGTAAAATGCCATTATTACCATAGTACAAATAAATCAACTGAGACCCAGCAGGGGTCAGTGGCTGTTGCAGGTCAGCCAGCTAACGGGTGAGATATCTGCTTGGCCATGAAAGAGCTTCTCTTGTCACAACACACTGTCTCACAGGGTAATGGTAAAAGAGATGTGTTGGGGGTTTTTTGTTTTCATTTTCATGTGTGTGTGTGTGGTTTTTTTTTTTTTTTTTTCTTTTTGCTTTTTTTGTTTGTTTGTTTTGCTGGCTTGGTCTGGCAGTGTTAACAACATGGCCCATGCATAGTTCATCCTCATTTGGATTTCCAGCAGTCTCTTCCAAAGCTTCAGACTTCCCAGTTCTAGTTACAACCTCTCCAGATGTTTTCTCCCCGGGTGGCCTTCTGCACTCAGGATCGCTCCCCTCTACTGAAGACCAGTGGCAGCTCTGCTTCAGAAGCTCTCACCCAGAAAGCCTGCACTCTCCATATCCTCCCGGAAGGTCCTCTGTTCATGCTGGTGTATCAGATTACCTTTCTGAATATGTGCTCTCATTTCCTCAGTTGTAAAGTCTTACCATTCCTGTTGTTTTCCAATCTCAAGAAATTCTCAGTTCTTTCACAAAACTCCAAAGGAGATAGCCCATCACTCCCTTTTACTTAATAATTAAACTTACTTTCTTCCTTTGTCTTTTGGTCCTATGAAAACCCCTGCATGCTCAGTTCATCCATGAACAGTTTCAGGACTTGCTCCTGCTGGGATATCCACTTGCAACCCATGGTATGATACTTGAGGAAAGTCTGAATTGTGATATCTGTATGCAAAAATATCATCCACCTTTATTCAGTCAGCTAGTAAATATCTTTTAAATGGTTACTATGGGGGCACCTGGGTGGCTCAGTCATTGAAGTCATGATCCCAGGGTCCTGGGATTGAGCCCCCACATCAGCAGGGAGCCTGTTTCCCCCTCTCCCACTCCCCCAACTTGTACTCCCTCTTTCACTGTCTGTCAAATAAATAAAATATTTAATAAATAAATAAATAAATAATGGTTACTATGTATCAGACCCTTGGCTAGATGGTGAGGATCTAAGAATGAATCAAGTGAAAGGCATATTCATGAACCTTTAGCATCTCACAGTCTAGGGCAGGGAGTGGGAGTGCTGAGCTGTCAGGTCCACGTGTAAGCAGTCATCCTCCCATGAACGAGTGCAGCAGCTCTGGGATCAGTGTGTGTGTGAAAAGGGCTCTGGTTATTCATTCCCTAGGACATCTGAGCCAGGTTTCAAAGGACCAGTATAAAATCACCAGAATGAAAGGCAAGGACTTTCTAAAGAGAAGGAACGTAAATTTAAGATAAGAAAAAGCTGATGGAGAAGGAGTATTATTGTGATCATAATTATTATTTCATTCACTTTGCAAAGGCAACCTGCGATGTGGGTTCCAAGGCAGGAGAGAGATGCGGCTGCCTGCAGTAGAGGCACAGCCTGGAGGGAAGCTGAGTCAGCCCGCTCCCTGTGGGAATGGTCACCCTTGATTAAACCAGCACTGCCTGGCTCCTGTGGCATCTTTTCTGGGCACAACATTTCATTTTAAAAGACACTGGGATGCCAATCATGAAGAGGCAGCAACAAAAGCTGTCTATATTTCGCTGCTGCAGAAACTCTCCTGTCGAGGAGATGTTGAGGCTGAGAAAACAAATAAAAGTTGTTCTGAAAGGAGAGGCAATTAAATTTTTGCCAAACATGACAGGAAGCTGAGAACTGAAGCAGACAGAGTAATGTCTATCTTTGGCACACCAGACACAGGGAGGAGAAGAGGGTGTCTTTGATGGCAGACTTTATTTTAAAGGTGCTAACTGACATTTTGAAAGGACATAAAAACACGGAGAGGAGAGCGCTATTCAGGCCTCTGCTGTCTGGGCTGCAGAAGCCCCCAGCTGCTCCCCGGGTTCTCATTTTCCCAGTCTAAGGCTAACTAGAGATAAGGTGCAGGAAAGAAAAGGAGCATAATAAAACAAGTCCCTATCTTAAAGTGGCCACATGAATCCACACGATGCATTTAAGTTGCAAGTAGAAAGAGAAAGACGTTTCTTTGCTCCTGAAGGAGTCTCACAGAAGGGATCCTTGGTGCTTACAGAAGGGCGGACTTCTGTCCATCATCCGAGCAGTCAGCAAAGTGCATACATGTTTTTGGAGGGACCCCTGTGCCAATGGCAGAACAGGCACAAAATCTCTTTTTTTTTTTTTTTTTTAGAGAGAGAGAGAGAGAAAGCATGGAGGAGGGAGGACCACAGGGAGAAGAAGAGAAAGAATCTTAAGCAAGCTCCATGCCCAGCATGGAGCCCGATGCAGGGCTCAATCTCACGACCCTAAGATCATGACCTGAGTTGAAATCAAGAGCCGGATGGACACTCAACTGACTGAGCCACCCAGCCACCCAAAAGCTCATTTCTAAGGCCACCAGTTATTCAAGTCTCAAAGCAAGGTCCCTATGGCCTTCCTATACGTATGCAGAACTGACCAGCTGCCTATAGTCAGGAACCCAGGAACCCCAGGACTGAGGCATCCCAATCTTCAGCACATTTACCCCTCTCCTTGCTTCCCTGACCTGTCAGTCCTGTGCCCTGAAGGCAGGAGTTGCATTTATTGTCTCATGATCCTCCTAAACCATTCTGTCCCATCAAAGTTCAGATTTGAATGTTTCATACATCTTCACTGCACTCTTAAATTCTCATGATCTAAATTTCTTCCTCTACCCCAGGCTCATGTACACATTTCACTATATCTGTAAAATAAGGAGATTAAGAATCGCCTCTATTATTCTGGTAAGAGGATTGAAGGGTGAAAACTGGAAAAGTATAGTAGCCAAGGCAAGTATGATTCAGAGGAATGGTCTATTTCCAGTCCTACACTGACTAATGCTCACGTAAGCTCATTATGAGTACATACTGAAGAGGAAAGGAAATGTACAGGAAAATAACAGGGGTACCCACTCCATCCCTCTTGGTTTTCTCACACTAGGATTTCTTACAAATTCTCAACAACCCAGCACTTCCAACTCACTTTCAACTCACTGTATGCTACAGTTAACACCATCCGTCAGCATATATTTACCGAGTCCCCTCCACTCTGGGCAAGATTCTATGTTGAGGATGTTGGAACAAAGAAGACACAGCATCAGACTGTAACATCATAGTCCTAGCAAAACACTACAGAAAGCACAAGGGCAGGGTGAGCAGAGGGGTCTGGAGAAGTTCAGTTAGAGAAGACATCAGACAGAGCAAGTTGACCCACATGGGTAAGCCCCAAGGTCTCCGACTCTTGTCAGGGAATCAGAAATAACAGTCCTAGCAAGGCGAGAGTGATATGAATGCAAACCCCAGGACAAAAGTTATCTCTTCTCTAAGCCATCTTAGACTTCTTGCTGTCTGTAAAAACAAAGGACCTGGGGAAATAAATGTATCCAGAAATGGGTTCAAGGCCTCCAGGTAAAGCCTGTTGCTGGAAGAGTCAGGGGAAAACCTACAAACTCCTCCATAACTTTACACAGATGTGCTGTTCTTTAAATGGTCTATTTGTCTAAACACTAAAGTAGCTCACCTTGGCCCTGGCAGGTTTCAAAAGGACAATTGGAAAGGGGAGGGGAGGGGAGGACGAAGAGAAAATTAAGTCTTTATTTCTTTAATGACTAATTATATACAAAAGCTTGAGGAAAACAAAAGTTTCTGCATGAATTACAAGAGCCTTTTCAATTGTTTTCAGAAATGCAATTTAGCCATGAAGAAAATCTCTAATTTTCTGAGATGATGAAAGAGAAGGCCAGTTTCTTAATTACCTAATTGCTAAACACATTAGGAAATGGATGGAAATTTCAAGAGTGAAATTCTGGCCTAATATTATCTTTTGTTTCCACTTTATTTTAAAAAAAATAGAAGGACTTGAGAAAATATGGAGCTATTTGTTATGAGGCAGAGTCTAAGAGAAATTACAGCTGAGAGAAACAATGAATCATAAAAGATAGCAGGTAAGGAGGAATAGTGAGACACACAAGTACCCTGAGACAGTGCTCCAAAACTACATGGATATCAAATTAAAACATACATTTTCAATTTTATTATTGGGGAATTGCTACAAGCAGCAGAGAGGAAATACCCTGTCTTTCCATTATTTTGCAAAGCACACAGAGTAGTTTTCCAGACAATTTCAGCTCTTTACAAAATGCCCAGAAGTAGCAGATCTCTGCAGAAGAGGTCACACACTCATAGGTTTAAGATATAAAGCAGACAGACTCAAGTCAATAGGAACATCAAATTAGTTTGCCGGTTATTGAGTGGAGAGGGCACTGGTATGCCCTGGTCCCTGAACTACTGCCTCAGCCACACAGCTCAAGTCTGATAGCAATCTAGAGGAAATATCAATTTGGTCAAAGAAAGAAAAATAAATTTATAATGATCCAGATTGGCCATGTGTGTGCTTTAATTTTCTGAAGGCTAAAAACAAATAGGTGAAAGAAGGGCCTAGCATTTTGCTTTAAGTATGACCCAAACCTTCATATGCTGCAATGATTTTTTAGTTTCTTAGATTTGCAAATTTTTTTTATAATTTCCTCAGTTATTGAAAGGCCAACAAATACTCCTGTTAATAAATGAGAAGGGGCTTGGAAAAGGAAGTGACAAAATGACCTGTCCGAGTCCTTCCAGTTCTGAAATTATATAGCTTAATGGCATTCATAACCATTGTTTTAAATAACCTAGCTTCACAAAATACAAAACATTAAACATTTGCATTTTTTTCCAAAGGTATGTATTTGGTCTTCAAGTGATCGCAGAA
Organism: Mellivora capensis; assembly: GCA_004024625.1. Lineage (NCBI taxonomy): Eukaryota > Metazoa > Chordata > Mammalia > Carnivora > Mustelidae > Mellivora > Mellivora capensis. The sequence continues at coordinate 24,536 of PISX010011795.1, forward strand.
TCAAAGAATGCTTCTTTGCAAGACTTTTTTTTTTTTTTTACAATGGGAAACCTTCCTATAAAATAATATTTTCCCTAGAAAAAATGTACATATAAGAACTATATATCAATATGTAATATTATTTGTGTATATTTTAAATTCTATCATTCACTCTATATACATTAGCTAACATGCTTCTGTAGAGAAATTTTTACTTATGAATTGGGCTATTTAGTATGCCACAACTATAGTTCCCACTGAAAAGCCAGGATAAATATATAATTTTTCTTTAATACCAACTTTCAGAAAGAGTGCACTTAACAGTCACTTCCAATGATTTCGACTCATTTTTTTTTCTCAGAGAGAACAAGATTTATATGAGAAATTAGCATATGCATTGTGGAGGTTAAGAAGTCCCAAGATCTGGAGTCAGAAAGTTGGAGGCCCAAGAGAGCCAATGATATAGTTGCATTTCAAGCCAGAGGGCCTGAGAATCAGGAGAGCCTGTGGTATAAGTTCTGTCCAAAAGCCAGCAGGCTGGAGACCCAAGAAGATATGTTTCAATTCAAGTCTGATTGCAGGAAAAGACCAATGTCTCAGCTCAAGGCATTCAGATGAAAGGAGTTCCCTCCTACTCAGGAGGGTCAGCCTTTTCCTCTTAATTTTGTCTTCAACTGAATAGATGTGGCCCACCCACATTGGGAGAGCAATCAGCTTTACTCACTCTGACTCAAATTCAACTCATCTTTTAAAGCTTTCCCTTCTTTTATATCTTCATGGTCTCCTGGATATTTATGCACACCATCTGTTTCAATCAATATAGTCAGTATTCTTTTAGATAACAAAATGTCCAAATTTGGCCATTGAAAATGTCTTAAATCTTGCCCTCCTGACCCTTTGACCCAACCTATTAGTCTTTGTTTCCCTGCTTTCTAACACAACACAGTATCCTAAAGTTCACCTTGTATTTTTCTTGCCTCCAGCCTGTAATCACCTACATCTCCAAGGAACCCTGATTCTTTTCTGTAATGAATGGTTTTTAAAAAACAAAATTTGGGCAGCAAAATAGTGATTCCTGATAAAGTACCATTGCTCCCATGCCCTTATGCTGGACAGAAAGAGGAAATATAGCTATGATCATAAAACAAACATATTCCGAAGGCAAATTTAAAAGAATTTTCGTGTAAATTTTTGATGCAATAACTCTGTTTTTTTCATACACTGAAAATCTCAGTGTAATTATTGGACTCTCCTGCAACATATTTTTAAAAAACACACACAAAATAACACTATCAATATTACTACTACTAACTACATGATGTTTAAGATTTCCTGGCCATTCATCTCTAGACTATATGCCACTAAGTTTTGTTTTATTTGTGTCCTAGCATCAAGGAAGTTTAAAATTTGTTCTGTTGATTGTCTTTTTATTAGTATTTTTGGTAGAGCCCATAACACCCCTCTTTCTTCAGATAAACCATATTGTTTTACCACTATGATAATGTTTTACCACTCTAATACTTTTTTCTCCCTTTTTCCTTCTCCACCATGCACTTTAGTCAATATTGGTTTTTCTTAGTGCTTAATCTTTCTCCTCCTAAATACACTAAAGCTTCTGTTATTTGTCAGCTTTGTTTCAGGTTTTTATTTAAATTTTAATTAGTAAATGTAATATTGGTTCCAAGAGCAGAATTTAGTGATTCATCGCTTACATATAACACCCAGTGCTCATCACAAGTGCCCTCCTTAATACCCATCACCCATTTAACTCATCTCCCTCCAGCAACCCTGTTTGTTCTCTACAGTTAAGAGTCTCTTATGGTTTGCCTCCCTCTTTTCTTTCCCCTTCCCCTGTGTTCATCTGTTTTGTTTCCTAAATCCCACATATGAGTGAAATTATATGCTATTTGTTTTTCTCTGGCTGACTTGTTTCACTTAACATAATACACTCTTAACTCCATCTACATGGTTGCAAATGGAAAGATTTCATTCTTTTTGGTGGTTGAGTAATAGTTCATTGTATATCTATACCAAATCTTCTTTATCCATTCTTCAGCTAATGTACACTTGGGCTCTTTCCATAATTGGGCTATTGCAGATAATTCTGTCATAAACATCAGGGTGCATGTGTCCCTTCAAATCAGTATTTTTGTATCCTTTTGGTAAATATCTACTAGTGCAATTGGTAGGTCATAGGGTAGCTCTATTTTCAACTTTTTGACAGGCCTGCATAATGTTTTCCAGAGTGGCTGCACCAGTGTGCATCCCCACCTGCAGTACAAGAGGATTCCTCCTCCTTGCCAATGTCTGTTGTTTCCTGCGTTGTTAATTTTAGCCCTTCTGACAGGTGTGAAGTAGACCTCATTGTAGTTTTGATGTGTATTTTCCTGGTGATGAGTCATACTGAGCATCTTTTCATGTCTGTCTCAGCTTTAAATAATATTCAAAGTTATCATCTAATCTCCCTCCCACATTTTTGTGTGTTTTAGTTGTGGTACTCTTACTTTAGTATTGCATTTAACACTAACGAATTCCTCTTTAGCCCTCATCCACAACTTTGAGATCTTCACCCTACAGTTAGATATATAAAATACTCACCACCAATCTGTCAAATTCTGCCTTCTAGTAGTTTCCTTAGGAAGAGCTTCTGGGGACACTACCCCCTGAGTTCTTGCCTGTTTCGCGATTTTCCTGCAGCCTTCAAATGGAAGGACAACTTGAATGGATAACATCCTTCACCTCCTTTCTTGAGTACCTTAAAGATGTTATTCCTTTATCTGTTGTTTTGAATGTTAAGAGATTTGATGTCAATCTACTGATTTTCTTTCATTAATGGTTTCGTCATTTATTTGAGTAAATTTTCTTGAATATGCTTTCCACATTCATTCCGTCCCACTTCTTCTTTTCTTCTTCAATATGTCTACCATGCATCTTGAACTGTGAACACAGTTGAATGCCAAGTAGTTGATCACATGCCATTGCTCTTTCCCATTTTTGGATTCAAGCCACAGTATTTTAATTGTATTACATTTTCATCACATTTTAGTTTTTCCAGATTGTCACAGACTGACTAAAGCTATTTTGATGGCCTTTCTCTTTCCCTGCCCCAAATTCCAGCTGATATGGATGGGCCAATAGCTACCACATACCATCTTCTGTAGTCTCATCATGAAACACATGAAAATCACTAGAGCTATTCTCCAGAGTAAAATTATTTATGTTGAGGGTCCCTTTACTCCTGAATTTTCATAATTTTACATCTTTGGTCACAGATTAATACAGATAAGCCTCACATCAAATTCTAAATTAGAAATGATTATTAGATATCTACTACATGGAAGAAAGTACTAAAAGAAGTGGTACAATGAAGATTCACCATTATTTCCTTCCATAAGTTCAATCTAGTAAATCAAGTCACAGGCACAAGCTGTATATGCATGTGTATTTACATACATGTGCATACACATATATATGTACACATACATATATGCCATCAAAATGTGCCAAGAACATTAAGGGCTTAACCAAAAGAGAGATGATTTATAGTAGTGGCGATCCTGGGAAGACTTTGTAAAATAACAGCCTTTTGGTCTTAAAGTTATAGAAAAGATTTAAGTGTAAGGAGTTGGGAGGAGGTGCCCTTTAAAAAATGGAAAGTGCATTTAAAGAAAGGACTTAGAAAGAGAAAAGTTTGTGTAGGGTGTGGAAAATAGTAATGGTTTCATTTCAATGAAACAGAACTAACATATTAACTACCCATAAATGAGATTTTAAAAGATGAACTATTTTAGAACCACAGGACAAAATATCGGTACAAACAACATGAAGCCACTCAGTGTTTTGAGTATCAGAGTGATAAGTTTCCCAAAGATTACTCCAATAGCAGAACGCAAAATTGATTGGGGAGAAAGTAGAGGCAATAAAAGTAGTTAAAAGGCAATTCCAATGGTGCAGACAAGAACGGATAAAATTGTATCTCCGGACATAAACAAAAACCAGAGCCACCAATCTTTTTACAAGATTATGCCTCTTTTTTATAGAAAAAAAGATGTTTGATCAGAGGGCTTTATGGAGTAAATGTTATCTCAGTCATCTACAAGGAAGGAAAAGTATTTGTGATTTAGTCATAAGATCTAAGACCATTCCCCTGCTCAGTCATCTATGGAATAAATGATGTGCTCTGTACCATGACAAAGCAAGCTGACATACTGTTTTAACATTTAGAAATCTGATTTTAGCATCTGCAATAAAGAAACTAAAAATAAAGTCTACTCTAAAACTCATTTTCCCTCCTTTCCTCTCTTACTTATTCCAGATAATTGTATCTCTTTCCCTTCTAAAACCAAATTCAAGACATTAACATTGCCCTGTAATTACATTTTATCTTATGCAAGGATGGTCACTGACAATCTAAGCTAATCCAGGATTTTGTTAAATAAAAAGTCCAAATAAGGTCACTTAGGTTGAATAGAGTGAATTTATCCTTTTATCAAATCAAATATGAGAGATTCACTTCTGCTAAAATTACCTCTATGGGTCTTTGCCTAAAATGTGATGAAGATTAAAGAGTTTATGGCATTAATGGGGTCTTCTGCAGATGCAATCTGAAATGATCAAAAAACTGAGAGCAAAAGCAACTTAAATGGTTCAGTGGAGATAATATACCTGAAAAAAAAACCATCCTCTGTGCTGAATGATTATTCTTCCAAGCAGAAAGGAGTCTGAGAATAGAGGGACTACATATTCTCCCTCTGAAACTATGAGAGAACATGGGAAACAAGCTTAAAAATGAAAGGTAAATGATAGGAAAACAGGGGAGAATTCTAAGTGTCAAAACCTAAGTACCTGGAAGAATTAAGGAGCTGCATTCACAGAGTGTGTGAGGGTGACATCCATTTGTCTGGAACACAGAGGAAGGGACAAGATGGGCAACACTCACCTGTAGGCTTCCAGGGCCTTATCTTGCTAGTTACCTAGTTGTGTATGTACATCTTGGCTCTAACTGATCTGAAAGTTCCCTGAGGGCAAAAGTGCTGTATCAATTGTCTTTGTATCTCCAACATCATCCACAGGGCCATGTATTCAGGATGCTTAATATAGAGCATAAAATTTAACTAACGGCCTTAGAAGTTTCTTTACCATCTTACAATAACTGAATCCCTCAAGGGCAAAAACTACCTCTTGTTCATCACTGTATACATCAGAAACTAATGCATAATGGACCCATAGTAAGTATTTGTTATGTTCTACCGGCATGCATGTTTGCACAGTTAAGTCTTAAAAATGAATGAAAAGATGGGATACCTGGGTGGCTCAGTTGGTTAAGCGTTTACCTTTGGCTCAGGACATGATCCCAGGGTCCTGGAATTGAGCCCTGTGTGGGACTCCCTGCTCAGCGGGGAGCCCATGTCTCCCTCAGCCTGCCACTCCCCCTGCTTGTGCACTCATTCTCCCTCTCTCTCTCTCTCTCTCTGGCAAATAAATAAAATACTTTCAAAAACGAGTGAAAAGAAAGTGACAATATGCATAGTCAACTAATCCCCACCTATATACTGAACACTTCCTAGACAGGTAGCACTGTGCTAGCTAAGCCTTTTGAAGAACACTGCTGCTAGAAATATCTGCTACTTGATTTCATACCAGGTAAGTAGAAAAAGTGCCATCTGCATATGTAAGATGAGGCCATATTGAAAACATTCTTTCCCTAAGGTTGGTCATGTAAAAAATATCTTAAGAACTTAAAATAAATCAATGTCAGTCTCTAAAATCATGATGACTTTAAGGGTATTTATATCTCTAAGTACTCCTTTTTGTCTCTAAAAAGTTAAGTCCTAGGATAATAATGGAAGATTAGATAGTTCTAGAAACAATGAGAGAAAGAAATGGAAAAGCAAGTAATTTGACACTATTCAAACACATGCACGTGGATGCACGCCTGTGCACATGTGCACACACACACAATACAACTCTTCACTTAGACAAGATAAATAGCCTGCCATGAATCACAGCATAAATGTTCTTCTAATCACCTGTGATTGTCAGCTTACAAAATCCTGACAATTTTTCAGTAGGCCTGGCAGAAAGCAGTGTCTGAAAATGTCCTCTATGACTACACATGGCAGAAACCATCTCCATACTGTACTGCGCATAGAAGAGAGAGGAAACAGCTTGTTGCATTAATAAAGGCTTACTTCATACAGAATTAACTCACTCACCAAACCAAAATGTTGCAAATCCCAACCCTAGTGTCTATGGAACCATGAAATTAGGTGGACAAAAGACTAAGAATCCAAATTTATAATTACAAAGTTTAGGGGGTGTTTTGCTTTGAATAGAAGAGCTTCCAGAATGCACTGAGCTTGAAACAGGTCTTTGCTGACACACACATGTATACCTTCATTTACCGCCAAATGTTTCTTGAGAAGCAGAGAAGACTAGGGTTGAATGATGCACAAAGAATGAAACACTAACTGCAGCCAAATCCCAATCAATAGCTCAAAGCTATTCCACTATTCTGTCCACTTCAAGAGAGGAAGGAAAAAAATGAACCAAAACAAAACAAAAACCTTAGAAGAAAATCTTGTCCAAAGAAATGAGAGACCCAGAGCTTTCATTATAGTGATTTTTTTGTGATACTGTCAATGTCTTCAGAAATCGGTGCCATGAAGAAGTCTATCAATTTTAAATAATAGGAATGACAGAGAAAGGAAGTGGTTGAGTATTCTCTTCCCAATTTCCTAGTTACATTTCATGAGTTAGTTTAAAAGAATTCCCTAATGACCACCACTGCACTGGTGGAACTGGGAAATGAGGTGTTCTGAATAAACACTCTTTCTGGAGAAATATATATGGGTTTAGTGCTGGGTCCTCACAGATCCTATGTTAATCCATTCAACTTAACAAGCATTTTGGGGGCCATTTTATTTCCCCATTATAGAGTGAGATGATTGAGCGACATTGTTTCCAGGGTCATTTCCAGCTTTAATGTTAATTTCTAGGTCACCAGTTATCTCAGCCAAACACACACAAATTCATGTGCAAGGAACACAACCCACTGACTCAAGTCCTCCTAGGAAGATCCTCCCTGGCTTTGGTGTCCACACCTAACTCAGTAAAATACAGAATAAAGAAAGTACCCTTCTCTATTTGTAGGGCATGTTACTTTTTCACTAGCCCTCACTTTACAAATCAAATTATTTACCTTCTTCATACTACAGGTCTTAAGGATTACCTCTTCAATAAGTACTACCCTAGCCCATCAAATTTTCAGTGTGTAAACCAACTCTTTTATCCCCTTTCCACCTCAATTTCTTTCTCTTTGGCATTTATGCCCCTGCATTTTAACTTATTAATCTGATTTCTTGTGAAGGATAATGAGTTCATTGAGGACAAAGATTTTTTACTCCCTTTTTTTTTCACTGCTCTATCCCCAGTGCCTAAAATAATGCTTGGTACATGGTGGGTATTCAATAAATATTTGTTAACTAACACATGAGTCTATATTTTGCTCCTCAGACAACTGTGAACTAAATTTCTAGTTAATACTGCTAAGATTTCACCTTCTTTCCTGTCTTCTTTCCTGTTATATATCTTCAATGTTCTACCTACTTTACAGATTGTAAAAGAACTTTTAAAATTCTGATTTTAAATCTTGGCATCAGGATCCTTGTAATTTGCAACATAATACACATTCCCAAGCATACTAAACATCAGCAAATACAGTACCCACCCTTTAAAACATACCCAAAAAAGTAAACCAAAGTTAAAGATGCAAAAATGTAAAAAAGGTTGAACATAAACACAGAGCTAAGACAAAACAAGTTTATTACAGAGATTCTCCTCTAAGAATCTCAACAAAAGTGCAGTTCAGGAGCCCTACAAACAGCTTGTACAACAGTCAATCAGAAATGTCTCAAGACCATGACCATGTTCTAACACTGTGGTTTACCTTGAAAGATGAAAGGAGTTTAATGTGGGAGGAAATTGAGGCAGTCAAATGGTTTCAAAGATGGTTTTAAAATCTTCCCAAGTGAGGAGGAAGAAAGGTTACCTAAGCAAGGATGATGGGTGGATGAAAGCTGGATATGTGTGAGGAAGGTTCGAAACAGTAGCTGGGAAACTCCCTACGAAATTAAGGAGATGAATGCCAGTGATTTTAAGGCTGTGATAAGAGCTTCATAATGCACCAGCTCAGAATTATTTGACTACCTCCACACATACAACCTTCAAGCGTTCTTACGTCCAATCACCTCCTCTATCTCACAAACAAGCAGCAAAAATTAAGGAAAATAAATTAATAATTTCATGTCAAGATTGAGAGTCAAAGTTCTAAGGATTCATTTATAATCTGCACGGTATGGTAGAACATTCTAGATACACCCCTGTTTTACTTTAATAAAAAACAGATGAATGCAGACTCACACACCTTATTTCTGCATATAGAAAGGAAATCTACTACATGATAAATGGGAATGTTAAAAAAAAAAAAAACTCCCAGAAAAAGTCCCCGATGTATTATCTCTGATTTGGGCTTTAGGGATGAGATATATTATCTTTTTAAAGTCCATCTGGAAAAGTTTCTTTGCTTTGCAAAATTAATGTTTGGATGATAAAAAGTAAGTCAACCAACTAAATTTAGTCCTTTTGACAGGAATGAAATGAAAGCAGAGACCCTCATCTTTGGCATTTGTGAAAATGAAGAGATTGCAATCTTAAATTTATAATGTAGAATCTGTAAAGGTTCTACCTATTCTCATGTTTTGTGGATTGACTATATATAGCGATTATTTTTAAGAACAGCAGCAGGAAGTAAAAAGAGGAGAGAAGCCAGGTTCTGCATTTTGAACAGCTGTTTTAGACAGAAGAAAATCTTACACAGCCTGTGAACATAAAGAGACTCAATGAGGGAATGAGGAAAGCAGACCACATGATGGAAAGAGCAGAGAAGATTTTAAATGTCAGCGCAAATGACAGCAACCTCTAGGGTCCCAAGAGCATCAGCAGGGTAAACAGGACTCTACATCTCACCCTTCCCTACTTACATTAATTAACATTGATCCACCCTGAAGTGGTAAGCAGATGTTGCCTTGTTTTTCCCAGGTCCTCAAATGCAGCCATCTCAAATAAGAACCCTCAGTCCTTTTAAAACTGATTTTACAGTCTTAATCCAAGAAAAATTGTCAAGTTTCTTGTCCCGATATGCCCAAATCAAGCTGATGGAATGATAAATGCACAAGCTTTTATAAGTGATGGTTAGAATGGAGAGATGGGGTTCTGGAGTGGTTGGGGTGTTCATAGTTGTAAAAAAAAAAAAAAAAGTCATGATATAGGAGAGACAATATTCTTTGGCACTTGAGTGTTGTCTACTCTGGCCCTAGCCTTTTAAGTAAACAAAGCTGGACGACCACTGCCACATTCACTTTAGGGACCCCTCAGAAGCCCAAATGTAACAGCAACTCCCTGTATCCCTATTCTGATCTTTACTATCTCCAAGTAGCCTTCCAGTTATACACTCTTCTCTCTTCCCCGCATCCTCGTCCTCCAATCTCTTAGCTGTACATCTCATACCCTGACCCAGCATTGCCTCATTTTGATGACACAATCATACTCATTTTTCCAGTTGACTGGCTCAGCTCATCCCACCCAACTATCAGTTTTGTATACCCTGTGGTTTTCAATGTCCCTGGAGCTTCAGATAAAGGATAATCCCACTGGACAAATGCAAACCCTTCCCTTCCACTCGCGGAAGAGGTCCTAGACAAGAGCATCTATCTCCCAAATGGTCAAGTGTTTATGTAAATATTGTTGCAGTCATCTACAGAACCTCTAGAACATGTCCTCTATTCCATGTATAATTTAACATTAGGTTCACTGTAATTCTCTCCAACAACCCTGCTGCCATGGTTTTTGGTGATTTTAGTAACCACTACTTATCCAATGTGTCTTGTTTCCTTATTCCATGAACTTCTCTTGTCCTTGACTTAAATCTCAGCACCTGCACTTATGGCAGAACCATGGCATCACCACTACCTCTCAACACTCACCACTAATCTCAACTTTAATCATTCATTTATCATGCTTTTATCTAAATCCAAGCCTTCACTTTTGTATGAGATCCACGTTCCACACTTAACCAGGAACTCTTCCCAGGGTGTTTTCCCGAAGCCTTCATTCTTCCTTCTCCTTTACATCATTCCTATCTATATTCACATGCTGCAGTATCTCTCATTCAAAAAGGAAGCTGCTTAATCTCCCAAGCCCTACCAGCTTTATAAAAAGGCAATAAATCCTCTCTCATGCCCCTGTCACACCCTATTCCTTCTATCCTCCATTTTTTTATAGTGCTTCTTATAGTAGGGAAAAGGAAACTACGTATTTGTATTTCACCTGCACATCCTCACTGGAATGTAAATTCCCCAGTGGGAGAATGTGTGTATGTTGTTCCCTTAAATGTATCTAGTGCCTAGAACATGGAAGGCATGCAATTAACAGTTGATGAATGAATGAAATAATGAATGAGTAAATTAATTAATCTTCCATGCAAGGCTCAAGGCATCCTCATGAGTTTCTCCCCAATAACAACCAACAGGCAACAAGGCTGTTCCCTCTTCTGTCTCTACTTTGACACTATCTTCAGATGTCTTGAACCAAAGTCATTTATCATCTTCCCTTTAGCTGGCTCTGTAGCATATCAGACTCAACAAGCAAACCTGTTTTCTGGACCACTAACTTTTCTAAGCATCATCCATAATATATTTCCCTCTTAGTTCATACTGTCCCTGAAACCCAGTTCTTCACATTACAACTGTTTGTGTTTCAATCATATTCACGTAACTATAAACAGTATCAGAAATCATGCCCAACCACACTAGTCAACAATTGAAAATTAACATCTCCAGGTGTGGGAGATGTTAGCAAAGAGGGTTCTGTGATTCACAGCTACTTGGTTATTACAATATTACCCTTTTTGTCTATAAGGATAATAACTTCAAAATGGTTTGTATACTAATTAACTGTAATATCTAAATGAATCTCCTGATTACCACATCTTGTAGGACAAATCACCTGTATTCTGGATTGCCAGGTGCTAGGTGGGTGGATGAATGGAACAGAGAATGTCGATATTGTTAATTAGGACGTTAGAGATGTCTAACTACTATACAGTAAAAATGCATGTACTCTTCCTAAACTATGTGGATCTTTTTTGCAAAACCTCTTAGAACTAGTCTATTATTCAGTTATAAATCATAATGCTTAAGGAATTAATATGAAACCTTAGGCATTGTTTTATAATGACTTGTCTCCATCATCAACCAAGCACATGAAGCTAGTTTGTTACTTCATCATGATACAACACATTACTCCTGATAACTCATACTATGCTTTACTTATGTCTCTTGAGAAGTTTAATAGAAATAATATTCTCTTTACTAATGGTGTTTATTCAAACACTTGTATTATAGAGTTAATCCAATTTCCATCAATAATGTCTTCGATTTGATAGAGGCAAATGACACTTCAATATATACAGTGTGATTATTCATACACAATTCCTATAGTCCTTACACATGTTTCTGAGAGCTAAGAGCAAGAAAAGCCATGCTGGTAGCTTCTAGATGGCAATATTCAGTACTCAGTGTTATATTGAATTTAATGTCAAAGACGAACCATTTGCAAACCTGATTAAAACCATAAATAGAAAGCAACTATCTTTGGTATTTGAGATAATCCCCTGATTATTATCTTATAGCCTTTGAAATGAAAAGGCAGCTAATAAGAAAAATGCAATCTTGTGAGGATGACTTTTCAAAACCAAAACAAACTACTTACCCTCATTTCTGCACAAAAGCTGTTAACCTCCTGAAACAGAGCTGCTAATTTGCTTAAATTAGAGTTGTGTAAATTTGCTAATACTGAGATGTCACTCTGCATCTCCCTCAAACTGAGAAAATTTACAAGATTTTTGTCACTTTGGCAGGATATCAAATATTATATAATCAATATGTTTCTCCTAAATATATAAATGCAAAAAAAATCATGCTATAGACCCCCATACTCTGTTGGCACAAGTTCTTATGGGGCTAAATAATGGGTGTGGTAATACCTTATTTATAGACAACAGGTCTTTAGGATAGGAAATCTTCTCAAAGTTGAAAAATAGAGGAACATGGAATAATTCTCTACTGTCCCTTTCTTTTCTAGAGTTTGAGGAATGATACTGACCAAAGGCCACAGTGAAGAAACTTAGAGGATGAACCACAGTTAAGAAAGCATAGACCAGGGGCACCAGGATGGCTCAGTGGGTTAAAGCCTCTGCATTCGGCTCGGGTCATGATCTCAGGGTCCTGGGATCGAGCCCCGAATTGGGCTCTCTGCTCAGTGGGGAGCCTGCTTCCTCCTCTCTCTCTCTGCCTGCCTCTCTGCCTACTTGTGATCTCTGTCTGTCAAATAAATAAATAGAAATCTTTAAAAAAAGAAAGAACAAGAAAAAAAAGAAAGGATAGACCAAAATCAACACCTTTCACCAAGAGGCCAAATCCAATTATACTGTCCCCTTCCTCCATCATGTCGTATTGATTACTTAAAATCCCAAACATCTATCTTCTGATATTTTATTTATAATATTTAGGATAAACTACTCTGCATCCCCAAACAGAAATTTGGCATTCTCCTGTTCCACGCTATGGAACCTATGATTCCCAGCTTCTGAAATCTCCTGCACCAAATCCTCATAGCAAAATCCTAAATTCTTTAAGGGTTTATTTGATTCCTGTTTCTTGTGTGACTGTGAAACTATAACATGTAAAGCAATAAATAAATAAAATTATTCTGAAAACATTTGTGAGCAAACTCCTTTTTTATTGGGGAAAGACTCTTTTCGTAACTTGCTCAAGTATAAGAGGCAGGTATAGATGACTCCCAGGCCCACATCTCCCTAACTCCTGCTCCATAACACCCTATGATTTCTCCAACTCAACTGTAACCTCTTCTTTTCCCGATCCTCCCAGGCCTTGAATGTCCATTACACTTGTCTGACAATCACCATGCTCGGCAAGTCGCCTCTCGCCCTGTAATCATATGTGTGACCAATACCTCCACTTGGATCCTAAGATTCTCTCCACAGTATCCAGCGCAAATAGGCCTTCAACAACATTTGTTCCAACTTACAACATTTGCAACAACCAATGCTCTGTCTTACAGATTTGTTGAAGCCATGAATGCAACTGAAATTACATGTCAGCAACCCGTAAGATCAAACTTACTCAGTTTTCTCTTAGTCCTAAAGTTCTAAATTGTAGGACTTGGTTTTTTTTTCTAAACTGGTAGAGAAGGTCCCTGTGAATAGTCTACATATAGATTTAGATATTTATTAACATTCTTTCTTTGAATTTTCCAGCATTGTTATAAGAATCCACATCTCCTGTTCAATAGGCAACCGTAAAATATTCATGTCATTCACACACTTCAATGGCAGCAGCCACTAAACATTCCCAAGACATGTCTTCAGTGGGTACCATCTTCCATATGACCATCATGTATTTTGACTCTAACTAAAAAATTACTAGAGGGGGTGCCTTGATGGCTCAGTTGGTTAAGCCTCTGCCTTCAGCTCAGGTCATGATCTCAGGGTCCTGGGATTGATTGCCACATCCGGCTCTCTGCTCAGTGGGGGGCCTGCTTCCCCCTCTCTCTCTGCCTGCCTCTCTGCCTACTTATGATCTCTGTCAAATAAATAAAAATTTTAAAATCTTTAAAAAAAATTACCAGAGAATACTTCAATAGACCTTTATAGATACAAATGTGTATCAAAATATGAAGGTGCATTATAAATATGAATATATATATGTATATTCATTTATATGCCTAAACTACCTTTCTTTGTGCCAGACTTGAGGGTCAATCAACTTATTTTGTAAAGGAACAGATTGTAAGTATTTTAGGCTTTTTAGGTCATAAAGTTTCTCTGCCAACTACACAAAAGCAACCATAGCCAATATGTAAATGAATGGGCATGGCTATATTCCAATAAAGCTTTACAAAAACAGCATACTTCACCCTGGCCATAGTTTGTTGTCCTTTGTTCTTGACCGTTGTTTTTCTAAATGCAAATAGTTCCACACTGGGTGTTGTAAATTTTGTGAATTAGAAGAGGCATTGTCAAAAGTAAAATAGACCAGGACAGGAAGATCATGGTACATAGCACATGATTAGAATTATTTTAGTAAACATTTTAGCTTTTTATAGATAGAGTTGTGTACAGGTCATGACCTTTAACTAATTTCTTCCTGTAAGTCATGGTCATCACAAAAAGCTTAGAAAACACTCCTCTAGTCACACTGTTTTGTTCTACTCTAGTACCTGTTCTTGGAGAATAAACCCTTTGGTTCAGTCAGTGACTTAATCAAGAAGTTTTAAGTTAAGTATTTGTAAATATTATCTTCTTTACACTGTTCCGCATGGAACCAAGTTCCTACGGAGGTTCCAACAGAGTAAACATCAGAGTTACAAGATCAAATCCAAAGGGACCAAAAAAAGTGTGGAGCCAGGTAGGTCACTGGGTTGAAGAATCAAGTGATGCTCTGATCTGTGGCAGAGAGAATATGGGCTGCAGATCAGGCAGTCATCACAGTTTTTTGCTAAGTTCCCCCAACTTCTACTGGCCTGATGCTGAAGAATCTGAGGAATTGGACTCTTGACGTTTCCCCCTTCTCGGAGTCAGGTGGTGGGACAAAGATGTCTGAGGTATCTCACACCTGTTCTTTTCCTTCTAACATGGCTATCACTGCCATCTGAACTGGCCATCCCCAAAGGCACAGAGGATCTTGTCACCAAAGTAACAGATGTCACCCTTGCTGCCACACCTACCATATGTGCCTAGGACAACTTCAAACACATAAAGCTACGGAGCAAGGAGAATAATAAAGACCTTGTAAGGCAAGTGGACAGATACACCTGTTCTTGCCTCTGCTTCTCCCTGTCTGTCAAAACCACCTCAGTGAACTTTCCACCAGAGTACTTTCCCACTCCTGTGCTAGACACTTGCCACTCTTATGGATCCATTTCTGTTCATTCCCACCTCTAAGCCCAACACACACCCAAAGTTTCAGGAATCTCTGAATGGAGGTTCCCAGGTGTCAAGTAGACCCCTCCCATCCTCACTGTGCACTAAGCCAAGGCTATTTTCTCATGAAGTAATATTCCCCATCTTCCAAACACATCAGATCTGCCCCCCCCTTTTTTGACAACTTATATCTGGCAAGTCTTACAGCCTTTATTTTAATGTGCCAAGACAAAGCTTTCAACATACTATTATTTACAGAAAGGTTCTTGATCATATGCTCTCACTTAAAATTCCTTTTTTTTTAAAAAAAAAAAAAGAGAGAGTGGGAAGGGACAGAGGGAGAGAGAGAATATTAAGCAGGCTCCGTGCCCAGTGCAAAGCCTGATGCAGAGCTTGATCTCACTACCCCAAGATCATAACTTGATCTGAAATCAAGAATCAGACGTTTATCTGACTGAGCCACCCAGGCACCCTTCTTAAAATTCCTTTTCTAAAATGAATGTTTTATTTTAAAATAGGCTTGGATTTACAGAAAAATTGTGACAGTGGTCCAGAGGGTTCCCATATACCCCACACCCAGTTTCCCCTATTAACAGTTTCATTAGTAGGATACATTTGCCACAACTAATGTGCCAGTACTGATAACATTATTATTAACTCAAGTCCATGCGTTGCTCAAATTTCCACTACTTAAAATTCCTTTTAAGGTAAGAAACTTCATCAAAGTTATGGCTAAGGAGCTTTGGCTTTTCTCTGGGAAAAACTTTTCTGCAAGCTGCTTGTCATTGGCTTTGCTCCTCTCTGTAGCAATGACCACATGGTGTTGCAGCCTTACCTCTATGCCACATCCTGAGACTGCGGTTCTTTATGTGTTCCCTCCAAGGACTCTAAAGCTCTGCCAGAGATTTATCCCATGCCTCGTTGGTAAGAAGAACTTCCTGTTTGGCATTCAGGCTAGAAACAAATTCTCTGATTTCATGGTAAGATGCTAAGACACTTCCAGGTTTACAGTCCAACCCATCACATTAAGTTCCAAATCAGGTCAATTATGCTAATACGGAAGACAAATGTATACAGAGTTACCACTCTCACTATCATCTTCAAACAGCACGTTATACAAACACCTGCTTATAACACAGCACAAAACAATTCACCACCACGGAGGCTACCCTTGTGAAAATTACAACCCAAGACAGGTAAACCATAAAATGCATTCAAGGGACATAAAGGAATGTGTAAGGCAAAATAAGTTGAATAAGATTCATCCTAGGTAGGTGAATATTTTATGATTTGTTTGCCCTGGCTTACTATAATTCTCCAAGGAGAAAAACCCAAAGACAATGTACTTTTTAAACAGATAACCACTAAGTTTTACTTCGCAATTTGTAACCAGAAGCTGAAATCTCTCCAACTCATTGTTGTTTGATATAAAATATAGCGATGAGCTAGGATAATTTAAGGTTTCTACATAGAGTGTTTTTTCATTAGTCCTGAAACCACCCAAAGGTGCCAGTGGTACAAATGGGCAAAAAATGGTGCCATTGGGTACCAAATGAGTTTCCCGACACAGATAAAAAGGCAGTGGGTCAGATTCAAAGCTTTACTAAAATTACATCTTATTCACTATTTACTTATTTTTTCCTCATGTTTTGTTAAGTGTCTAGACTACGCTAAGTGTTACAGACAGCTGTCCTTACCTCCAAATGAGGCGCAACAGTAATTGTTATTTTTAGATGGAAACTCTGAGCCCAAAGGCAGACTCAAAAATGATGGAAAAGGCCACACTGGTGTCTGTAATAAATCAGCACTCTTCATGTGTTTTGGAAACAGAAGTCTTTACTGCTGTTTAGGGTAATGTTAAGTCAGTAATATGAAAATACTTCTAGAACTTGGCAGATTCGGAATCATAAAATCATAATGGCCTATATGCAAGCAGATTTGGGAGTAAGAAGAAGAGCAGAATCAGGGGACTATCTCCAACTCCTTTACTTACAAAAGCCACCCTCCACTTAAGTTTACATTCTCTGAAAGTATGTTATTAATGCTGCCTCTAAATCATGATCAGTCAGCCCCATCTGTCATAACCCAAGCTGTCCTGCCAACCATTAGCTAAAGCAGACAGTCTAGACATAGCTAGTAAATCATGGCTTCTGACACGTTCCCCATAGAAGTGTTTTCTTTGCAATTAATTTTCCCTTAATTTCTGGCCAGCATTCATGGTAGAACCTGGCATATATTAGTGGTCCTCTATTCACCCACAACTTCATTAATAATTGGATAAAGTTAGGAGATAGAATCTTTCACCTCTAAAATGAGAACTGTTTTCATTTTACAAAAAGAACAAAAACACAATATTTAATTGGGTAGGTGGCAAATATGGGCCCAAAAATAGACATTAGGTACCCAACTAATATATAAGGTGTCCAGGATACCAAATGATGCACAATATATTTTTTGGAGAAAGTTGGACATTACTGAAAGACATTGGTGTAGACAATTTAAAAACAGAGGGAAGTATCATCCTTATCAGTAGGAAGGTTCACTATTACAAAGACATCAATTCTCTTTAAATTACCAGAGCAATAGAATCAGAGTAATTCAAACAAAATACCAACATATTTTAATTAATTTTCACAAGCTACTTTTAAAATTTGAAAGAAATAAAAAAGACCAGGAATAGACAAAATATTACTGAAGGTGATCAAGGTAGAGAGATGTGCTCACACATGTCAAGATCTATTATAAAATAATAACAATTAGGATACCATGTTCTTGGTCTAATGATAAATGGATCAAAAAGCAGAAGAGAGAGTGTATATGTTTTTAATTTCCATAAATAGTTTGATGTTACATTAGCATTGGACAAATTTTATTTTTACTGAATATTTATAGTTTTTATATTTACCAGTTTTGATACATTATTCAGACCTAGTGCTTTTCTCTTATCTATATAGCAGTCTATCATGTGAAGAGACCTTAATATTTCCAGTCCTCTAAGTTTATTTAGATTTTCGGTTTTCCACTTACACAGTAGTGCAGTGAAGATTCTTATTCTTTGTGTACCTGCCTGAAGGCATATTTAGAATAATATTGTTTGCATATAAGATATGGTCATCTTCAAATTTATACATCTCCAAGTTTTTTTACAAAGGAATTATGGTAATTTACACTCCCACCAAAGTCCTCTTCATCTATACCTTCACCAATTTGGTATTTTAAAATTTTTTCATTTTTGCCCATTTGGTACAGTGAACTATTTTATTTTTGCTTTTCTTTTTTTTTTTTTTAATATTTATTTATTTGAGAGAGAGTATACTTGAGTTGAGCCTGGGCAGGGAGGTGGGGGTGGATGGGCAGAGGGAGAGAGAAACTTTAACAGACTCTACACTGAATGCAGAGCCTGATCTCACGCAGGGTTCAATCCCAGAACGCTGAGATCGTGACCTTAGCTGAAACCAAGAGTCAGCCACTTAACCAAGTGAGCCGCCAGGGTGCCCCTATTTTTGCTTTTATTTCATTTACTTAGTTACAGTTGTGTCTGAGTATATTATTAGCCATTCGGGTTTCCTCTTTAATGCATTACTTACTGATAATCTTTTGCCTTTTTTTCTATTTTTGTCCTGACTGTATATCAATCTTATCTCCCTGCTTTTTATTTTCTTTTTTTATTATACAATATTCATACATACTAAGAATTTAAATAATAAACCAAAATATTCATCATATACCTACTCTGCACTTTTTTTTTAGTACATTTGTTTTACAGTTTCTTAAAATCATTCCAAATAAGCTCGAAACCCATGTACGCCTTCCTCGTTCCATACTGGAAGTAGGTTGCATATTTAAACTTTACAAAAATTTTAGCATTCTACAAGCATCACTTCACAGGTTTCCTTCTGGTTTTTTTTGTTTGTTTGTTTGAAGTCCACATTACACCTCATGCTGACACGTGGAACACAAAATCACTCCTCTTGATTTTTTAAACACTCTAATATGTGAATACATTATAGTGTATTGATTTTCTTCTAAAGGACATTTAGACTGTTGTCAGTTTTTCACCATCGTAAGCAACTTAGCACTGAACACTCTTGTTTCTATTTCCCAGCACACTTAGCTGGCATAGGTAATCTTCTGGTTTAATAGATATTGCTCAAGTTCTCTCCAAAGTTGGTTTAATTTCCATCCCCTTCAGCAGTGGATGAGATCCCTATTTCCCCATGCCCTCAG
This sequence comes from Mellivora capensis, assembly GCA_004024625.1. Classification (NCBI taxonomy): domain Eukaryota; kingdom Metazoa; phylum Chordata; class Mammalia; order Carnivora; family Mustelidae; genus Mellivora; species Mellivora capensis. The sequence goes on from PISX010011795.1 coordinate 43,803, forward strand.
CTGCTGTACTTCATGTTCATACAGATATGTGTGTATCAACCTGGCATCATCATCATTTTTATTTCCATGATTATATTAGCATAAAGTTGTATTAGCTTTGATTTGCCTTTCCTCATTATTACTTCAGTTGAACATCATTGCTAAGCTCTGGAGGCCATTTAGGTGTCCTCTTCTGTGAATCATCTATCCCATCTTTTCCACATTCATCCAGTGGGTTTTACTGAACTTTAGATATTCTTGGGCTACTAATTCTGGGATAGTAGTGTGTATCAAATACCTTCTTCCAGGTTGACTTTTATTTTAATGTTATTTGTATATTGCTATAAAGAGGTTTCAAATTTTAATTTAGTGAAGTTTAGCTATTTCTTTTATGGCTTGTGCTTTTTTTGTGCACTGTTTTAAATATTTCTCTCTCCTCTGAGATTATAAGATATTCTCCCATTTACCTTTTTAATTTTATACATTGCTGTTTGATACCTTGCATTTCTACCAGGAATAGATTTTTATGTGTGATATCAGAAAGGGATCTAATTTTACCTTTTCTTTCCTATTTAGATAGCAAACTATGCCTACTCCATTTACCAAATAAACTATCTCCACTGATTGATGACAGGCTTGTCACACATCAAGTTTTCATATACGTGAGTGTGTGTCTCTAGGTTTCCTATTCTGTTCTCCTGGGAACAGAGGAAAGCTCATACATTATCACCCCTTCTTCTCCACCGAGTTCAAAACCATTTAAGAGATATCCATATGTAATGTAGGTGGAGACAAAAATATCTTGTTAATGGACAAAGAGTGTTTAGTGCTTTGGGGTCTATTATTATTTGTTGGGATTATGCATTCAAGTATTTTATTTTTTCCAGCATTTATTAGTGTTCTGGGTAAGATCAAGGTGTCTACCAGCATAGGCTACCAGAATGATACAACCTGAGGTACCGACAATATTTACTTATCACTTAACAATATTTGTTCTTAATAGTGGCATTTGTACTTATTTCTACCATCTTGTTTTGTAGTTGCTGCCTACCATTTGTTTCACTGCTTCTTTTGTTCTCTTCCTCCTGCCTTTGATTAAACTGATAAAACAAATTTGTTCCTCTTGTTATATCCTTGTAGAAAAGCTAAAGATTGAAATTTTTTCTTAAGGATCTCTTCAAGCATTAAGATAGAAAAATTCACAAATGAAAGTAACATTTCTTCAACTTTATATACTCCTCCTGAAAATGTGATTTATTTATTTATTTATTTATTTTAAAGATTTTATTTTATTTATTTGACAGACAGAGATCACAAATAGGCAGAGAGGCAGGCAGGGGAAGGGAAGTAGGCTCCCTGCCGAGCAGAGAGCCTGATGCGGGGCTCTATCCCAGGACCCTAGGATCATGACCTGAGCCAAAGGCAGAGGCTTTAACCCACTGAGCCACACAGGCGTCCCCTGAAAATATGATTTAGTTGTCCTTGAACTTTACAACTTCCCTTCCTATAGTCTTAAAATTTAGTATCACCTTATTTGTACTGGGGGGAAAGCACCATCAATGGTTAAATTTTATGACCTTTTTTTAGTGTCTGTCCATTATACTTATAATGTATGCCTTTCTTCTAGGTTTACTTTTCTTCTTGATAAAGTACTTCAATTTCCTTTATAAAGCATTTAAAACCAGGCAAAGACCCATCAAAAAGGAGAATTTCAGACCAATATCCCTGATGAATACTGATGCCAAGATTCTCAACAAGATCCTAGCTAACATTACATTACATTACATTAAACACAACATTACATTAAAAAAGATTATCCACCATGACCAGGTGGGATTTATCCCTGGATGCAAGGTGGTTCAACATTCGCAAATCAATAAATGTGATAGAACAAATCAATAAGAGAAGAGAGAAGAACCACATGGTCCTCTCAATTGATGCAGAAAAGGCATTTGACAAAATACAGCATCCGTTCCTGATTAAAATGTTTCAAAGTATAGGGATAGAGGGAACACTCCTCAACTTCATACAATCTATCTATGAAAATCCCACAGCGAATATCATTCTCAATGGGGAAAAGCTGACAGCCTTCCCTTTGAGATCAAGAACACGACAAGGATGCCCACTCTCACCACTGTTGTTCAACATATTACTAGAAGTCCTAGCAACTGCAATCAGAAAACAAAAAGAAATACAAGGCATTCAAATTGGCAAGGAAGAAGTCAAACTCTCTCTCTTTGCAGATGACATGATACTTTATATGGAAAACCCAAAAGACTCCACCCCCAAACTACTAGAACTCATACAGCAATTCAGTAATGTGGCAGGATACAAAATCGTTCCACAGAAATCAGTTGCTTTCTTAAACACTAATAAAACTGTAGAAAGAGAAATTAGAGAATTGATTCTATTTACCACCAAGAACCATAAGATACCTGGGAATAAACCTAACCAAAGAGGTAAAGGATCAGTACACAAGGAAATACAGAACACTCATGAAAGAAGTTGAAGAAGACACAAAAATATGGAAAAGCATTCCATGTTCAAGGATCAGAAGATTATTCCATGTTCAAGGATCAGAAGAAACATTGTTAAAATGTCTGTACTGCCTACAGCAATCTATACTTTCAATGCCATCCTGTGTGATCAAATGTGATCAAAATTCCACCGGCATTTTTCAAAGTCCTGGAACAAACAATCCTAAAATTAGCATGGAAGCAGGAGAGACCCCAAATTGCTAAGGAAATGTTGAAAAAGAAAAACAAAACTGGGGGCATTACGTCGCCCGAGTTCAAGCTTTACTACAAAGCTGTGATCACCAAGACAGCATGGTACTGGCACAAAAACAGACACATAGACCAGTGGAACAGAGTAGGGAGCCCAGATATGGACCCTCAACTCTATGGTCAAATAATCTTTGACAAAGCCCAAAAACCATTCAGTGGAAAAAAGACAGTTTCTTCAATAAATGGTCCTGCGAAAACTGGACAGCTATGTACAGAAGAATTAAACTTGACCATTCTCTTACATCATACACAAAGATAAAGTCAAAATGGATAAAAGACCTCAATGTGAGGCAGAAATTAATCAAAATCCTAGAAGAGAACAGAGGCGACAACCTCTCCGACATCAGCCACAGCAACTCTTTCAAGACATGTCTCCGAAGGCAAAGGAAACTACAGCAAAAATGAACTTTTGGGATTTCATCAAGATAAAAAGCTTCTGCACAGCAAGGGGAACAGTCAACAAAACAAAGAGGCAACCCACGGAATGGGAGAAGATATTCGCAAATAACACTACAAAGACCTATAAAGAACCCCTCAAACTCAACACTCAAAAAACAGATAATCTCAAAAAATGGACAGAAGACATGAACAGACACTTCTCCAAAGACATACAAATGGCTAACAGATACATAAAAAAATGTTCATCATGATTGGCCATCAGGGAAATTCAAATCAAAACCACAGATACCACCTTACACCATTTAGAATGGCCAAAATCAACGAGACAGTAAACAACAAGTGTTGGAGAGGATGTAGAGAAAGGGAAACCCTCTTACACTGTTGGTGGGAATGCAAATTGGTGCGGCCACTTTGGAAAACAGTATGGAGATTCCTTAAGAAATTAAAAATAGAGCTACCCTATGACCCTGAAATTGCACTACTGGATATTTACCCCAAAGATACAGATGTAGTGAAAAGAAGGGCTATCTGTACCCCAGTGTTCATAACAGCAAAGGCCACAATCGCCAAACCTTGGAAAGAGCCAAGATGCCCTTCAACAGACAGATGGATAAAGAAGATATGGTCCATATATACAATGGAATATTATGCCTCCATCAGAAAGGATGAATACCCAACTTTTGTATCAACGTGGGTGGGACTGGAGGAGATTATGCTGAGTGAAATAAATCAAGCAGAGAGAGCCAATTATCATATGGTTTCACTTACTTGTGGAGCATAAAGAATAACACGGAGGACATTAGGAAAAGGAAGGGAAAAGTGAGTTGGAGGAAATCAGAGGGGGAGATGAACCATGAGAGACTGTGGACTCTGAGAAACAAATTGAGGGTTTTGGAGGGGAGGGGGATGGGGGATTAGGTGAGCCTGGTGGTGGGTACTAAGGAGGGCACGTATTGCATGGAGCACCAGGTGTGGTACATAAACAATGAATCTTGGAACACTGAAAAAATAAATAAATAAATAAATTAATTAATTAATTAATAAAGCATTGTAAATAGTAAGCTCTCCTAGTCTTTGTTTAATTTTTTCATTTTGCCTTCATTCTTAAAAAAGTATTTGGCTAGGTAGGGAAGTCCAGGCTGATGGCTATTTTCCATTAGCATCTTTAAGTGTTCTGGGAGGGTTTCCCGGTGATAAATAGATTCTGAGACCAAGGGACAGCAGCCAACAGAGTTGCCTCCAAGCAGAAAATGGAGAAGTTTTTCTAGCCTCTGAATTGTCCTTTTCAGAAAGCTTGTTACTTTCAGCCAGCTGAACACGTGCTGGGCTGCATGGCATCCATCCCTTTCTCTTCCACACCAACAAGAACCCAACCACTTCTCAGGACCAGACTCTGAGCTCATTATTTCACACACAGTCTGACAATCACTTGACAATCTTATAATAACCCCAGTACAACGAAAACCACTAGGGAAAATTAATTCTTGAAATCTTATTGCAGACTTTCAATTACATCAGAGTCTGGTAGACTGAGTTCATAGATCCTTGATCTTACCATAACCATGAGTAAATGCAGGGGGGGAGTGGGGGGAGGATGAATGGATACTTAAACGCATGGCCTAAACAAGTAATAACATAAAGAGGGACCCCAAAACATTAAGCAGGCTGAGCAAGGTGGCCCAAGGTTGGAAGGTGCTACAAAAATCTCCAGAGAGCTGATTCTATGCAGCCAGTCCAGCCAGGGCCTCTTTTTCCTTGGGTTATGCAAGGCGTGCATGCACACTTCCATGTCACACAGATTTGGGCATCTTCTGGGGCCAGGCTGCCTCAGTGCTGAGTTCAGGACATGCATGTGGCCACAGCCTGCCCAGCTCTGTGCCTCCAAGCCTGGGCGGCCCCTCAGGGCTAACCTCCAGGCTATTCTCTGTTGCTCCAGCCACTGGGCACAGAAGGCATAGACACTGCCGCATTCCCCTGTGACAATTCAAAAAAAAAAAAAAAAAAGAAAAGAAATCTAGGTTTGTCTTCATTTCAGAGGCACAATATAGAAAAAAATATTTATCTCAGAAGTTGGATTACTTGGTCAGGAATTTTATTTCAAAACTGCCAGATTGATTCTTTATACTTGTCTACATCTAGGCATAACTTTTAGCAATCTTATTTGGAAAGAAATGATATTTAGAGTGGGGGGGAACCTCTGCCTCTGAAATTGGTACAGGAATGAAGTTGTACTTCATTTTAACCCCACTACTCTTGCAACTCACTGATTTCCAGCTCAAAAATTCTGTGCATATTTTGGTTAGAATTCTTCCAGTTGTGAGTGACAGAAAACCCAATTCAAACTGGCAGAAATGAAAAAGGAAATTTCTTGGAATAAATAACTAAAAACTCTCGATCTTTTTTTCAGAGGTTCAAAAAGTCACTGACTGGGCCCTTCCCCCCTCATTTTTATTCTACTTTTCTCCATGTTAACTTCATTCTCAAGGTCCTTATAATAACAAAATAGCTGTGCTCATATACTCACCCATGAGCCAACCACTGTGGCTAAAGGAATATAATGCTCTGATTAGCCCCATCTGAGCCACATAGTCCTCAGCCTGAAAGAACAGGTGACAGAGGGTTTCCCAGAGAAAAAAATGGCATGATTTGATACAGAAAATGGTGAGTAGACGCTGCATGACCGGAACAATACATGTCCACTGCAACCCTCAATTAAATTAAACAATAATTAACATACTTGGGCTTCATATACAAATTCAGGGATACCCAAGTCATTTTCTAGTCTAAGGGTTTATTTAACTTGCATTAAAGATAAAAGAAAAACCTATATTGACAGAAAGCTTTCTAGATGGTCCCCATTCATTTACATCAATGAAGAGGACAAAGGAATGCAATCTCACAGGCCTTATGAACAATTTGTGGCTGATGTTGTTCTAGGGAATATGAAGAGAGGAGGCATTAAAAATCAAATACACAAATTCATCTTGATCCCAGAATTCGGGTCTTGAGAAACAAAAACTGGGTGAGCTAATACCAAGTGTAATATTCCCTCTCTGGTGTTTGTTGTTTTTATTTTTTACATTAAAAATTTATGAGTGGTTCCTAAGAGAGCTAAAGTAATTAGAGATGAAAAATCTTTAATTCTCAATGATTCATACTCCCTCCCATCTCTGTAGGATTTCATAGGAAACTGCTTTGACATATCATCAGCTGTAAATTACTTTAATGACTCCTCTACCACATTTAACTCCTACCTCTGAAAGTGATTTAGCTCCTTAATTTGTGCAACACCTGAACACATAAACATCAATACCATTCAGCCATCTAGAAGAATGTCATTTGCTATAGTACTTAAAAGCAAATTAAATTTGTCTCCCAAAAATATTAGTCATTTTAACATTCATCCCTATGAAATCAAATAGTTTCAATTAGATTAATAACACTGAATTTTTTTGCAGACATTTTCATAGATAAGAATTTTATTAAACATGAAAAAGGTATTGCTAAAATAATCGTATTTCAAGTACACTGATTCCTAATATGTCTGAAAATTAAAACTAACACTTGCTGAGTACCCTGGTGTGCAGAGAGTATTATATCCTCTGAAAGCAACTGAATGCACTAACAATGTGAATTGATTTTGAAAACATTAACTGATAAGGATTTTATTTTAAATCCTAAGTCTATTCAAAATGAATGTGCCCTTCAAAGTAACTAGGAAACTGTTATTTGCCATACTGGATACATTACCTGTGTCAATTCAAATTTCAAGAATCGTAGGTTCATGCTCTCGGAAAGTTGAGGCTAAAAGAAAAATGGTCACAGGCAAATATACCCTAATAGGAATAATGTTGCATATTTGTGAAGTGAGGAGATCAAGCATTTTTCTTATAAATCATGCTGCCAGTCAGTACTGCCATATTGCTATTTCATACCCTGCTTCCTTTAGTAACTCACCAAAGACTCGGGAAGTTAGGAATTTTTTTTTTTCCTTAAAACTGTCTCATGGGGTGCCTGGGTGGCTCAGTGGGTTAAGCCTCTGCCTTCGGCTCAGGTCATGATCTCAGGGTCCTGGGATCGAGCCCTGCATCAGGCTCTCTGCTCAGCCGGGAGCCTGCTTCCTCCTGTCTCTCTGCCTGCCTTTCTGCCTACTTGTGATCTCTGTCAAATAAATAAATAAAACCTAAAACAAAACAAAACAAAACAAAAAACCTGTCTCATAGTCACATAATAGTAAGATACATACATGCAAACAAGCACACATGCTCACAAAACAATTCCATAAGCTTGTTGCTTTAAGTTTGTGTGGCAGACTGAGAGAGCATTATTCTAAGTAGAAAATAAGAAATAGCACTTAGTACCAAATTACATATGAAACACACTGCGTATAAAATAAAGAATGCTCAATAAAAGGTGGTAAATGAAAGTAGGACTATTTTGGAATTTTGCTATGAAATATATAAAGATGAAAAAATAAAAAACCTTAGCCTTGAACATAATTATAATTAGAAGAATAATTAGAATATATTTCCAATTTTTAGAAATCTATATTTTCAGAGAAATGGGGTTAATAAATCCACATTGGGAGACTAGCTAGTTGAAAATAAGAAGACCTAAAAGTGACAAATACTCCTTAGACTTAAAGTGTTCTTTGATATCAAGAACAAAGATTTTAAAAGGCAAATTAGGAAAGATAATATATGAAGGAAAACAATACGAGCACTTTTTCTCCACAGCCTTAATCCTACCATTCTACCCCCAGCTGAAGCACCCATGCTTTTATAGGCTATCTGTACTCCTTTGAGTATCCTTCTCACTCCAAACCCCCTTAGCTCAGACACTTCATTTTCTATATTATCTTTCCAGAGACCTTCTAGGTATTTTTCTTAGTTTCCCCTTCTCTATGTTCCCACTTTGCTCATGCTGTTTTTAATAATAATAAAATTAATTATAACAATTAACATTTACACAGGATTTATCCTACTTAGTCTTTTACATAGTCATGACAATTCTGAGAGATGATACTATTTGGTTTAAAAAAAAATTATCTGTGACCTATAGTGGTGCCATGATTGGCCATGGGCACAAGGCTAACATTTAATGGCACCAACTTTGCACCAGAAGATCTCACATTAGCTTCTCCCTGTTATGCAGCTTCCACTGACAATACTGACCCTGAACATACTGGGTTATGTTTAGTCTGTCTCCTGGATTGAAAGGTAGGCTTCTGAAGAGAAATCACTTCTCATTTATTTTCACAGTAGAGATTAACAAAGACCCTAGCCCCTTGTCAACAATCAAATGTCACTGCTTAGTGAGTGAATGAATGGATGAATAAACAGATCAATGGGTGTTTATTCAACCACTTATTAATTAAAATTTTTTTGGTAAAAGCAAGACAAAGCTTATTAAGTTCTGCACAAACACTAGGTGGCCTGGCATTCTGTGCTCTCTTACTGTACTGTATGCTGTGGGTATGCATGTGTACTTCTTAAAAAAATAAGTGGAAATTTTTCCAATTCATCATCAAATTAATTTTACCACTTTTTCTTAGCCCTCCAACTTTCATCTGTAAGATTCTTTTTAAGTGCCTCCCTATTCAATTTTTTCAAAAGGATTTGCCTTTTAATGGAAAGTCTGCATTTCATCATAAAGATGAAACACAACGTGCTCAACTTATTCAGCTTTCTAGAAAGTCCTTTTTTATCATGAATACTTCGCCAGTAGAAGAGATAGATTCCAAAAGAAAATATATTTCAGGCATGAGGGACCAGAACTCTACTCGACTGAAAAGGATAAAAATGAAACCTACGTTTCCAATGTACTGAAAGACATAATTTGCAAACGCTCCATTATCACTAAACTTCTGTTCCAGAGTCCAAGAGAGCAGAATAAGCAAAGAAGTTGCATATGTGAAAAAAAAATCAATTAGCTCTGAGTTTAAAAGAAAGTTCAAACCATGGGGCATTCCACACAGCCTTGGTTATATAACATGACTTCTTACTCCAGCACATTTTGTGTGTCCAATAGCAAACCATCTCTAATACATCACTTACAGAAATTCATTTTCAAAACCCCAGTATTTTCAAAATGTCAGTAGCATTAATAGTTCCGTTACAAAGTCTATGTGTAAATACTGCTGATAACATCCATGCCAGTGATTCTTGATACTGTGGGAATCCAAACCCTTGTGAGCAACTGAGCTATGGATCTTCTTCCTCAAAAAACAAAACAAAAACAAAAACAAAAACAAAAACCAATTTACAAATTAATTAACAAATTAACCAAAAACCAAAAACCAATCTATGAAAAACATTCATAGATAAATACCCCAAGTTTGCATATCATCTCAGGAGAGTTACACATGTCCTACAGTCCACTTATGGGCCCCACCTGTTTCGTGGTTCTTTTGAATACCCATGCTATATGAAAAAGTCAAGACCTTCTCCCTCCCCTGTTCTTTTCTAGGAAGGACCACTCTGAAAGACAAGGACACAATGGAGGCCTCAGGATGACACACAAACCCCATGCCATTAAGTGGTAGAACTTTTAGCAAAAACAGAAAACAGTCACCAAGAGAATTAGACTTGGGAAAATATTCACTTCTCTCTCTTGAACTCCCCTCTGCAAGACTCAGTCCTTCCTTAGATATGATTTTATATATATATGTATATATATACACATATATATACACACACACATATGTATATAAAGTATGTAGATATGTGTATATATACATATATATGTATATATATGTATGTATGTATGTATAGGAATATTATGCAGCCATCAAAAATGAAATCTTGTCATTTGCAGCACTGTGGATGGAACTAGAGGACATTATGATAGGCAAAATAAGTCAATTGGAGAAAGACAATTATCACATGATCTCACTGATATGTGGAATTTGAGAAACAAGGTAGAGGATCACAGGAAAGAGGAAAAAATTAAACAAGATGAAATCAGAGAGAGAGACAAGCCATAAGACACTCTAAATCTCGGGAAACAAACTGAGGATTGCTGGTGGAGTAGGGTGGGAGGGATGGGGTGGCTGGATGATGGACATTGGGGAGGATATGTGTTGTGGTGAGCACTGTGAATTGTGTAAGACTGATGAATCACAGCCTGTAACTCTGAAAAAAAAAATACATTATTAAATTATCAAAGTTCAGGCTAAGAAAACCACCCCCCCCCAAAAAAAGGCTCAGTCCTTCCTTTAACAAATATAAACTGGGTTCCTGCTCTAGGCCTCCACCTCCTGCTGCCTCAAGACCTATGCATAAGAAGTGGAATGGCAGGGCCTGACTACATCTGAATGACTGGATCCTTGTGACCATCACATGGGCTGGGGCATCTTGCCAGGAAGAGCAACCAGAGAGGCTGTAATCCCACTTCCTCACCAACAACAGAGTGTACACGCACCGGGGCAGTCATGGTGCATTAGTACCAATGCCTCTAGTACAGAAGTGGACATGAAATCCCCTCGGTTAGAACATATCCTGACCAAATCAATGACAGTAATAAGCTTGGCAGATTTTCAATTCAAAACATTACACTTCCAAATAGTGTTTATTCATAAATAGTAGAATCCCTGGAGTTATTTTATACCTATCTGGTCAGCATTCATGAGGAAATATATTCTATATTGTTGTGGGTATTCTGGAATAACGGTATTTCTTTAAATATTTTGAAAGATATCCAACTTAGGAAGCAACAAAAATTAAAGGTGGCTCATTAGATTTGCATAATGATTAAGGTTAAAATTACCTAATTGGGAATCATGTGTATGTTATTTAGGAGTACTTCTTTCTTTTAAGATAATAAATGAAGGTTTAGTATGCACATGGCAGAACTGTAGAACAGTCCCTTCACTGGGGAGAAATGAAATAGTCCACAGAGACAGCCTTGAAAAGACTAATCAGGTTTCCCAGTTGCTCATTTGCCTTGCCTCATGTAGAAATTAATGTTAGGAAAATCTGAAAGGTGCAGCACAGCTGGAATCTGGCAGTTTAATTGCTCTGCACAAGAGACCAGTGGTCATGCAGGGTGTTGGGTGTACCTATGTGTGCTCCAAAGCAAAGGGCAAAGCCCTTACAAAGCTCCATGCCCTTGACTGCTGGTTGACTCAACGGAGAGAATTCTAAGGGAGAGGGATGTGGATTTTACTCAATAGAAATCTATTTTTAGACTTATTCATTTGCTTCTCTTTAGATTCATTACAATTTTAACTCATATACCAGAACACTGTTTCCAAGGAAGCCGTGATTAATGTCTTCCATGGACAAACAGAACAGAAACAAGACACATTCCTGATGAAGATTAACTTTACTGTTAATGATGCTCAAGATGGGAGGTAGCCAGTTTATACACTGTAGCCCTGTGAAAAATTGGCGCCCCTTTAGACACACTTCAGCAGAGGTGCTATGAAGACAGATTGAGCAAATTCAGGCAGATTCAAATAAAAGTGATTTTCTTGGGTCTGCTTCATTTACACACCATGGCTGATTCTCCAACATATTCAGAATATTTTTGCCATATCATATGATAACGCTATATAGTCCAAAATAAAGGGGAACTATTCAGTTTTAGAAGTGTTATTTTAAGTAAAACAAATTTTACTAAATAGTAATAGAATTGCAGAGACCTGTCTAAAATTTTTTGTGCTTTTTAAAACCTATACTCATTATTTCAGAGAATTAATGACCCCATTTAAGAAATTTCACAGAACCTCTTTATCTTGGGCCATCCTTAATGTTTGAAAGCCATTCTCTGCATACATGGGAAATTGGTTGGAAGTCAACTTACTGACTGCCTATTCTTATGGGAAGAAAAAAAGAAAAGAAAAAAAAAAAGACCTAGAATGAAGATGGGAAATATAGAGGACTTTGGACAAATCACAGAGCCTTTTAGTACTTTCTCATTTTATTTATTTAGAGTAGTATCATCTGAGTCTCTAAGATAATGGAAATAAAATTATGTTTATCATGCTATACAAAATAAATTGCATTCTGAATTAAAATATTAGCAAAATATTAGAGAGTTTTCACTTAAATATATTATTAAAATGAACACTGGGCTCCAGTTATCTCAAGGGAGTTTTCTACTCGATTCTTGTATGTCAAAAAAGGAGGGAGTGAAACTGATTCTCTTCCCTGATTCTTTCCCTGATTCTTTTCCCTGATTATCATCTCCTGGCAAAATTTAAGGTAGAATGTCTGGCTCCTGAAAGGTATTCTCTGTTCATTACCCCAAATACTAAAAGAGGAAAATAAAACATGTGGAGAGAAAAAGCTAGCTTTAGGGCAGAAGCAGATTCTGTCTTAATACTTATTTTACTCGAGGAGATGCCTCTCTCAATCTCCAAAAGAAGATGTGGGAGAAAAGGGAGCTGCCTAGATGATAATTAATAATGACCATTACTTCAAGATTTGTTGGAGGAAATTCTTTCCACACTAAGCATTGGGAGCAATCTCATCTCTTCAATCACCACTCCAAAGATCCTATCAAATGGCTTTCAACATTAGTAGAGAATCTAATTTCCTTCACTGTGCCAGGTGGTAAGTATATTTATTAAAGCAGAAAAGAGCAAAGAAATTGAAGTAGAAAGAAAAGTCAGGTATCCTATGATGTTTAAGAAAACCCAGTGATTTATTTTCTGGTATTTGGGAGAAAATATTATATTCACTCTATCACATCTGTATTTGTTACCTATTTCTGTGTAAGAAAGTACCACAAAATTTAGCAAACTAAAACAACAAGGATTCATTGTGCCCAATAGTTTCTGAGGGCAAGAATCTAGGAGAATCTTAGCTGGGTAGTTCTTGCTCGTTTTCTCACTAGACTGCAATCAAACTTTCAGCTAGAACTATAGTTACCTTAAGACTCAAATGAGGCAAGAGAACTTGCTTCTGGCCTCATCCATGTGGTTGTTGGTAGGTCTTACCCTCTCATTGACCCTTGGCTGAAGACTTCAGTTCCTTTCTATATGGACTCTGGATAAGGCTATTAGCAACTTGCCAGCCTACTTCCTTGAAAGCAAGAGATCAGAGAGAGAGAGAGACAGTACCCAAGATGCTAGCTGCAATCTTTTATAATCGAATCTTAGAAATGAAATACCATTTCTGTCCTGGGCAATTGCCCACATAGACCAACCCTGGTACTGCAGGAGAGGGGTCTATACAAGAGAATGACTACCAAAGGTGGGGAAGCCTGGGGGCCCTCCTGGGGGCTGGCCCTACATCATCTAATTTACAAGGCATCTGTAAGAAACTACAGGTAAGCCACAAAAAGGTTGGAGGCTCGGCAGCTGGGATCTGGGCACAGGGAAACTAATTGTAAATACACCATCTTTCATCCGGCTTTGTCTCTCTTATCTTTAAGGTGAATCTGCATCCCTCTCTCAACTCCTGAAGCCTGAGTAACTGCATTAGCTAAGCCACTTAGTCATTTCCAATTTCCAATTCAAATTTACCAAACGTGCAATGTGGCAAGAAAAAAAAAAAAAAAAGACACAATTTGAAGGGGGAGAAAAAGAGGAAAATAAAGAGAGGAAAATAGAATCTTCTTAAAATAAATCAATCGATGTTTTTCCCAAAAGAAAAGAGACACTCCATAGCAGGCTTAGCAAACCTGGTTTCTCTCAGGCCAAGAAGGTACCTGGCTCACCCCAAGAATTACTCTTCATTTCACATTTGAAACTCGAATTGCAGTAAGGTAACCCGACACTCTGAGAAGAAGGGACTCTCCCTTTTCTTAAATAAATATTTACAGATGAGATTAATACCAAACACCCTCTAAGAATCAAAAGAGAGGATAGAGCTGTGATAATATTGCACCCAAGGCGTACATTACTACTGAAATATCTGTCTGCACCAGTGCTCCCGGAGGTGTTCTGATAAGCCTCCCCATGGGGTCTATCCCTACCTCCTGAGTTGACAATCACTATCAAATTATTACAAACCATTATTGCTGATGGGAGTGCCTTCCCTCTCAAAGGATTTAAGGAGTCTTTGTGATGATGATTTCCATGAAATACCTCTACATAAAGAAGTGTGCTTGTTTTTGTCCCATCTTGTTAAAAGAGAGAGAGAAGGAAGGAAGGAAGGAAAGAATATTTGCTCTGATTTATCAGGACTTATAAAATACAACAAAATAACATGAACCCACTGTGAAAGAAAAAAAATTTAAGAAAAGTAATTCTATGGGGGGCATGAAACTAAGCAAGGATTGTGGTTGTTACAAATGGGCAACAGTTTTGGCCCTTAATGTTCTAGTGGCCTGACAACTTAAAAAGGAAATCTGGTCTCAATTCAGTTTCCATAAGAAAATTAGCCATTTTCCTAGAAGAGGCATATCTATTCTTAAACTAAGATCAGGTTTAGCACTGAACTGAGGATTCACATGAAGAAAAGACTAATCAATAGCATTTTTACGATAAAAATAAAAATGATGTGGTATTGAACAGTTTCTTATATTGACTTGATCAGAGCCCTATAAAAATGAGTCCACAGGACCATATGTAAAAGATCACCACAACCTCATTTCAGCTTCTTGTTTACACAGAAACTCCATTTTCTAACCATGTGATATTAGGTTGGGGCCATGTGGTGGGGTCCTGGCCAGTACAAAGCCCTGCACCTCCCATCTAAACCCTGCCTTGCTCTTTCTGTGAAGACTCATTTGAAATGGTAGTGCCCCACAATGCAAGGACCTTCTATCGTTAACTCAGAAAGGAGAGCTATTCAACCTAAATTAGACCATGATGCGAACAAGAAACAAAACCTTAGTGTGTTAATTTCCCTAAGACAACAAATATCATCAATACAGAGCACACAATACCAGTTCTCTATAAATGTTATTTGAGGGATACTTGGGTGGCTTAGTGGGTTAAAGCCTCTGCCTTCGGCTCAGGTCACGATCCCAGGGTCCAGGGATCGAACCCTGCTTCCCCTCTTGGCTCTCTGCCTGCTTCTCTGCCTACTTGTGATCTCTGTCAAATACATAAACAAAATCTTTAAAATAAAATAAAATATTCTTTGACCAATGGGGCAGAGTTTAGAACGTCTCAAAGAATGGACACACTCAATCTTTCACATAGTCCTCTCTCAATATTGTTTTGCTCAACTAGGTATTAATAAATCCTAAACATTAATGATGATAGGGATGATGTAATAAGAACATTAACAGTAATAATATAATAATAACTAACACTTGAGTATCACTTGCCATGTGCCAGGAGTTAATTATTCTAAGCCCTCTCGATATATGAATGCCTATAATCCTTACAATATACTGACTCATTTAATCCTCATCATTATCTCTAACTTTCAGATAAGGAAACAATGGAAGAGAGAAGCTAAGGGATTCATCAAAGCTTATTTGGTAAGGGTGACACCAGAATTAGATTAGGGAAGAAGTCTAACTCCGGGGTTTGCGCTACTAACCTCCACATTATACTTCATCTCATATGGTGATGGTACATTTGAAAAGCTACTAAATGCTTCCAGTTGTCGAAGGGTTCAGAGACCACACATACCAGCTGATGTACGGCTGGCATCTTCATAGGGTAGCTGAGGAGCCTAACAGGTCACCCATCTCATCAGAAGTCTACCCCCATCTCCAAAGAATGATCCTACATGGAGCCGTGACTATTGTTTGAAAGGAGATTCCAATGTAATTTCAGGCATTCAGTTGCCCTAATTTAACTTTACAAAGAAACAGAACAAAAAACTTATCTCATAGAGGTTAAAAAATTAAATTAATACTCTTGGTGACATTAACTCCATTATATACATTCTTAGGTGGTCCAGTCATTGTCCATAGAGGTCATCCCAGAAGAAAATCAATATAACATACTGGAGCCCCTGAATGAGTTCTCCTACCGTAATTAATCTTTTGGAAGCCAAATTTAACCTCCCTATTAACTCAAATATCACTTCTGTTCACTTCCTGTAGGTTTTTGCTAAAATGCACAATAGTACATTTTCTAACTATACAGGAATCATGAACCTGTGCACTGAGAAGGCAACTTTTACAATCACCTAATGCAATTCCTTTTCCCATAGAGGAAAAGACTGACCCACGCAGGCTAAATGACTTGGCCAGCTCTCAAGCTAGTTAGTGGCAGAGTTGGCCTCACAACCCCGTGTCCCAGCTTTGTCCTGCCAGCCCTTCCACACCATCACACCGAGTCACAAGTGGTGCCCAGGGGCACGGTGGACTACTGAGCCTACAAAACATGCTTGGCCAAGAGGAAGGGGTAAGGCGTGCCATCACTTTTTAAGTATTTATCACAGTAAAATAAACAGTCTCAGTTAAGGTAGCTAGTGTTGTCCGCTGAAATAAATACAATAATTTACTGCTGTGGGTAAAAAGGAAGCTCAAAATCCTCTTCCAAAAAATGACCTTTCTTATTAAATAGCACAATCAAATTTTCAGCCCCCGTCCTTGGCATCTCAAGACATGAACATGCTCACCACAGACCACCCAGACATTACGGATGTGCCAGCAACAAGCTTGGAAAACAGCCCTCATTTAGAGCAACCTTGTCTGTCACTAGGTAGCCTGAGGCGCCACTCTCCCAAATGCCAACCGGCCTCTGTCGGGGACTTTGTCCAGCTGCCTAGTCACCCCCAAACTGTTCAATAATTCAGCTGTCGAGAGTGCTATTTTGACATACAACAGCAGACTGAAAAGCTTTCTAAAGAAATAATGGGCAAGCACTATCCAATATAGCCCCTGCTTCAGATTTTAGGAAATTTGCCTGAAGAAAATTAAAATCTCTGAGGGCACAGCAAGCATGTTAACTACATTAAAAAAAAACCTGCCCAAGAGGTTAATGGTTAGAGAAGACTTATGGGTTAAAAAGAGACACATGTTCATTACATCATGTGTTCTGCTAAACTTGAACAAATACGTAACTTACAACTTTTTAGGTCAGAGAAAAGAGATTTGGTGATATAAGAAGACAAATGGGTTTTCACATAGGCTTAGCAAATAAGCACAGTAATCTTTTTTTTTAAGTATAAAATTACCTAAACCTTTTTGATTAGATATAAATCACCAAGGCTCTGATTTAACAAGATAATATAAAAAGAACAGGGGTTATTCTAAGGGAAACAAGTCTTCCAGGATCACATGGTGCTATGGACTAAATATCTAAGTCCCCCCAAAATTCACATATTGAAACCCTAAACCCAAATGTGATGGCAACTAGAGGCGGCACCTTTGGGAGTTAATTAGGTTTAGATTACATCATGAGGGAAGAGACCAGGGAACTTATGATGTTCTCTCTTGCTCTCCCTTCCATGTGAGGGCACAGCAAGAAGGAGACCATCTGCAACCCAGAAAGAAAAGTGTCAACAGAATCCCACCTTGCCAGAACCCTGAACTTGGACCTCCCAGACCCCAGAATAGTAAGAAATGTCTGTGATTTAACCCATCCAGTCTATGGTATTTTGTTATGGCAGCCTGAGCCAACTAAGACACAAGATTTCCTAGTTAAGGCATTGGTGCATCATTAAAAGGGCCCAGGGCATATTAAGGAGGGCACGGATTGCATGGAGCACTGGGTGTGGTGCAAAAACAATGAATACTGTTATGCTGAAAAGAAATTTTTAAAAAGGGGGGGGGGGGCACCCAGGGCAGACTGAGAGAGGGACATAGGGGTGACTTCCCTTTCTAGAGGGGATACACAGGGTTTATTCTTTGAAATCTTTCATTGATTTCATTTAAACCTATAGCATGAGCAGCCAATGCAATTCCTCTTGACTACTATAACTAAGTCAGTATTCAAATGACTGTCCTCTAGCCATGACATAGAAACCCATGTACAGACTGAAAAGAAAGAACCTCTGGACCTCCTTCCTAGATAGAGACTCACAAATGTTTAAGATTTACTTGCTCTAACTGTCAGATAACTTGAAAAAAAAAAATCGTACTATTGATCCTTAAAAGGTTTAGTTTACATAAGCACACAGTTTGCGTCTCTCAAAAGGTTTCTGTATCTGTAGGAGAAAGAGCTCAACTTTCTAATCTTCCCCTGCAAGCTTTCCTGACTCTGAAATTCCTTAATTCTTTCTCTCCTTTCTCAAAGTGCCTTTTCTTGGATCCAAACTGGTCTTGTACCTGCTTCCTGGACCTATTCTCCCCATTTCAACTTCTTTCTCTCTTTTTCCTCTTTGCCCTACTGATTCTGTTTAGCCTCTAAACATGATCACAACTTTCCCTTTAAAAATCAAAACAAAACACTTCTCACATACACTCCAAATCTCAGGTCATCATGGCCCAAGTGTTCTAGAAAGCAGTTCACACTTCATACCCATACTCTGTTCTCTCTTGTCCTCTCTTAACTTACTGAACTATCTTCCACTCTTGTGTGTTCAGTAACATTGCCTCAGCCATCAGAAATATTTGTGTATATTTCTTTCCTTGATGTCTCCATAGCATTTACAGTCTTTCATCGCATATTGCTACCTTCACTGAGTTTTCTTCAAAAACCTTTTCTCCATTGGTTTCTCCTGCAACCCCCAACCACCACCTCACTTAAGTTTCTGCCTACCTCTGGGTCACACCTTCCTGGTTGTTTTTACAGCTCACTCCTGACATGCAGTGATTCAGCCTGCTGATTCTAAAATCACATCACTTGAGTTTAAATCTCTAGTCTACCACTTACCAGCTCCATGACCTTGGGCAAACTACTTCTCTGAGGTTGTTTTCTCTTCTATAATACAAATATGATAGCAGTAACTGTCTCATAGGATATACTTGAAATTAAGTAAAATAATGCATGTAAATCTTTTACATAGTGCCTGGCTCATGGTACATACACCATAAAAGTCAGCTATTATATATGATTACATATTTCTGTTCCACTTGGCTTCATCCTTGGCCCTGTGCCCTTATCATTCTCTCCGGATAACCTCAACAAAACCCAGACTTCATATATTTCTTGGATGGTAATGACCCTGATAGCTCTATTTTTCACCCAAACCTTGGGTCTAGGTGTAAGTCCTATAAAGCCAATTGTTTATTGAACTTTTCTTCCTGTGTGACAAACACAAATAACTCTACATGAACAACACTGAACACATTTGTATTTCCCTCATAATCATCCCCTTCTTAAGTTCTATCCTCAGTACACAGAAGCACCACCTCTCATCCACTCCCACCTACACCAAAGATCTCAGAGTCAATCAGTGCCCAAATCCTGGTGACAGTATTTTCTAAATACCTCTCAAATATTTCTCCTTCTCTTTCCATTCCCACTGACACATTATATTTCCTGTATCACCTCAATAAACTTTTACTCATCAATTTTTCTCCCCCTCCAAACTACCCTCTATTGTTGCCATAGTGCTATGTTTCAAAAAGTAGTATTTATTCTATTTCTCTCCATATTTAAAATCCTTTGATGACTTACGATTTCATTTTTAAAAGGTCTATTTCTTGACTTAGTATACAGGAGAGTAATAATGTCTTTCCCCGACCTCTCCAATCATACCCACTACCATTACTTCCCAAATACTATGGATTCCCTATTTTATTCCTCCT
>PISX010011796.1:0-63498 GCA_004024625.1 Mellivora capensis
TCAGCTGCTACTTCTCCGCCATCTTGCTCCTCCTCCAAGTGTATCTAATACATAAAGATTGCTTTTACCCATTACTTATCAACCATTTAATTTTTAGATGATTCTACTTATGAAAAACTTCTTCCTTGAACACTGTGCTGAAAACAGGCTTCCTATAAATTTGGCTCATTGACCCTGGTTTGTCTTTTTGGAACAGTGCAGAGTAACTTCTCTATCTTTCATAAGACTATCTTGCAATCAACATATATTTAAATTTTGTTTGTGTGGATTATGATATCTATCTTTCCACCCCATCCATCTCAAAACTTTTTGTCATTGAACATTATATATTTTGTTTAGTCATCAGGCCTATGATGAGATTTCATACTATCTTAGTTATGCTTCTCTGAACACATTCCACATGACCAAGTATCTTTCTTTAAATGAGGTATCAGAATATAACTCAATCCTCCAGAGATGGTCTAAGCACTGAAATGTGCAGTGCTGTTTCCCTTGGTCTGGAAGCATATGCAGGGTAAATTTCTTTCTTTTTTTTTTTAAGATTTTATTTTTATTTATTTACTTGAGAGAGAGAGAGAGGGCAGGGGAGAGAGGGTCAGAGGGAGAAGCAGACTCCCCACTGAGCAGGGAGCCTGATGTGGGACTCGATCCCAGGACTCCAGGATCATGACCTGGGCAGAAGGCAGTTGCTTAACCAACTGAGCCACCCAGGTGCCCATCAGGGTAAATTTCTTAATAGGAAGACTGTTGATTTATTTTGAGCTTTTATTCAACTGAGACAACTCAGTATTTTTTTTACATAAATTGTTACAAAATGATTTCTTTTTATATGCATTGTATTGATTTTGTTGTATCTAAATACAGATGTAACATTTTTATCCTATTTAAATTTTATCTTACTAGTATTCACTTGTCTCAACTCTGTCATTCAGACAATTAGCCAGTTCTCTTGGTTGTATGCCATATATAGATTTAATAAGACTGACTTCTAGATCTGTGCATAGTTGGTAGAGAGGCAGGGAAGCTGAGTAGAAATAAGTCTGGGCCCTGAAGTCAGACAATCTGGCATAAGTCCTGTCTCTACACACTATCTGTGTATCATGAGTGGGTGCCCTTATCTTTCTCACCCTTAATTCCTCAGTTTACAATGAAGAATATCATAGTACCTACTTCATAGGGTTTTTGTAAGGAATAAATCAATTAATATGCAAAATGCTTAAAATTCCCACCCCTAGTCCAGAGTAAGGATACAATATGTATTACCTATTATTATTAATTAAACATGTTAATAGAGCTGGGTCAATGGCAGAACTTGGAGATCATGAGTCAACTCTGTTTGGGAAGAGTCATTCAACCAGCCAAGAATCTACCTAAATGTTTTATCATCCAAATGTTTCTGTCTTTTTTTTTTTTTTTTTTGCCTTTTTTATTACCTTTATTTTTAAATTAACATATAATGTATTATTAGCCCCAGGGGTACAGGTCTGTGAATCATCAGGCTTACACACTTCCCAGCACTCACCATAGCACATACCCTCCCCAATATCCATAACCCAACTACCCTCTCCTTACCCCCACTTCCCGCAACCCTCAGTTTGTTTGTGAGATTGAGTCTCTTATGGTTTGTCTCCCTCCCGAACCCATCTTGTTTCATTTTTTTTCTCTTCCCTACCCTCCAAACCTTCCCACTTTGCCTCTCAAATTCCTCATATCAGGAAAATCATATGATAATTGTCTTTCTCTGATTGACTTACTTTGCTCAGCATAATAACCTCTAGTTCCATCCATGTCATTGCAAATGGAAAGATTTCATTTCTTTTGATGGCTACATTGCATTTCATTACATATATATACCACATCTTCTTTATCCATTCATCTGTTGATGGACATCTAGGTTCTTTTCATAGTTTGGCTATTGTGGATATTGCTGCTATAAACATTCGGGTGCACGTGCCCCTTTGGATCACTACGTTTGTATCTTTAGGGTAAATACCCAGTAGTGCAATTGCTGGGTCATAGGGTAGTTCTATTTTCAACTTTTTGAGGAACCTCCACGCTGTTTTCCAGAGTGGTTGCACCAGCTTGCATTCCCACCAACAGTGTAGGAGGGTTCCCCTTTCCCACGTCCTCGCCAGAATCTGTCATTTCCTGACTTGTTAATTTTAGCCATTCTGACTGGTGTGAGGTGATATCTCATTGTGGTTTTGATTTGTATTTCCCTGATGCCGAGTGATGTGGAGCACTTTTTCATGTGTCTGTTGGCCATCTGGGTGTCTTCTTTGCAGAAATGTCTGTTCATGTCCTCTGCCCATTTCTTGATTGGATTATTTGTTTTTTGAGTGTTGAGTTTAATAAGTTCTTTATAGATTTTTGGATACTAGCCCTTTATCTGATACATCATTTGCAAACATCTTCTCCCATTCTGTCAGTTGTCTTTTGGTTTTGTTGATTGTTTCCTTTCCTGTACAAAAGCTTTTGATCTTGGTGAAGACCCAGTAGTTCATTTTTGCCCTTACTTACTTTGCCTTTGGCGATGTTTCCAGGAAGAATTTGCTGTGGCTGAGGTCGAAGAGGTTGCTGCCTGTGTTCTCCTCAACGATTTTGATGTATTCCTTTCTCACACTGAGATCTTTCATCCATTTTAGGTCTATTTTGTGTGTGTGGCATAAGGAAATGGTCCAGTTTCATTTTTCTTCATGTGGCTGTCCGGTTTTCCCAGACCATTTGTTGAAGAGACTTTTTTCCATTGGATGCTCTTTCCTGTATTGTCAAAGATTAGTTGACCATAGATTTGAAGATATATTTCTGGGCTCTCTAGTCTGTTCCATTGATCTATATGTCTGTTTTTGTGCCAGTACCATATTGTCTTGAAGATGACAGCTTTGTAATAGAGCTTGAAGTCTGGAATTGTGATGCCACCAACTTTGGCTTTCATTTTCAACATTTCTCTGGCTATTCAAGGCCTTTTATGGTTTCATATAAATTTTAGAATTACTTGTTCCATTTCTTTGAAAAAAATGGATGATATTTTGATAAGGATTGCATTAAATGTGTAGATTGCTTTCGGCAGCATAGACATTTTCACAATATTTGTTCTTCCAATCCATGAGAATGGAATGTTTTTCCATTTCTTTGTGTCTTCCTCAATTTCTTTCATGAGAACTTTCTAGTTTTCTGAGTACAGATTCTTTGCCTCTTTGGTTAGGTTTATTCCTAGGTATCTTATGGTTTTGGGTGTAACTGTAAATGGGATTGACTCCTTAATTTCTCTTTCTTCTGGCTTGTTGTTGGTGTAGAGAAATGCAACTGATTTCTGTGCATTGATTCTATATCCTGAAACTCTACTGAATTCCTGTACAAGTTCTAGAAGATTTGGAGTGGAGTGTTTTGGGTTTTCCACATAGAGTATCATATCATCCGCAAAGAGTGAGAGTTTGATGACTTCTTTGCCAATTTGGATGCCTTTAATTTCTTTTTGTTGTCTGATTGCTGAGGCTAGGAACTCTAGTACTATGTTGAATAGCAGTGGTGATAATGGACATCCCTGCCATGTTCCTGACCTTAGTGGAAAAGCTTTCAGTTTTTCTCCATTGAGAATGATATTTGGTGTGTTTTTTTCATAGATGGCTTTGATGATATTGAGGTATATACCCTCTATCCCTACACTTTGAAGAGTTTTGATCAGGAAGGGATTCTGTACTTTGTCAAATGCTTTTTCAGCATCTATTGAGAGTATCATATGGTTCTTGTTCTTTCTTTTATTAATGTGCTGTATCACATTGATTGATTTGCAGATGTTGAACCAACCTTGAAGCCAGGAATAAATCCCACTTGGTTGTGGTGAATAATCCTTTTAATGTACTGTTGGATCCTATTGACTAGTATTTTGGTGAGAATTTTAGCATCTGTGTTCATCAAGGATATTCATCTGTTACTCTCTTTTTTGATGGGGTCTTTGTCTGGTTTTGGGATCAAAGGGCCTAATAAAATGAGTTAGGAAGTTTCCCTTCCATTTCTATTTTTTGGAACAGTTTCAGGAGAATAGATATTAATACTTCTTTAAATCTTTGGTAGAATTCCCTTGGGAAGCTCTCTGGTCCTGGGCTCTTGTTTGTTGGGAGATTTTAAAAAATATATGTATATTTATTTATTTGACAGAGAGAGGGATCATGATTAGGCAGAGAGGCAGGCAGAGAGAGGAGGATAGTGGGCTTCCCACTGGGCAGGGAGCCTGATGTGGGGCTCGAGCCCAGGACCCTGAGATCATGACCTGAGCTGAAGGCAGTGGCCTAACCCACTGAGCCACCCAGGTGCCCTTGTTGGGTGATTTTTGATGACTGCTTCAGTCTCCTTACTGGTTATGCATCTGTTGAGGTTTTCTATTTCTTCCTGGTTTAGTTGTGGTAGTTTATATGTCTCTAGGAATGCACCCATTTCTTCCAGATTGTCAAATTTGCTGGAATATATTTGCTCATAGTATGTTCTTATAATTGTTTGTATTTCTTTGGTGTTGGTTATGATCTCTCCTCTTTCATTCATGATTTTTTTTTTGGGTCCTTTCTCTTTCCTTTTTGATAAGACTGGCCAGGGGGTTATCAGTCTTACTAATTCTTTCAAGGAACCAGCTCCTAGTTTCGCTGATTTGTTCTATGGTTCTTCCGGTCTCTATTTCATTAATTTCTGCTCTGATCTTTATTATTTCTCTTCTCCTTCTGGGTTTAGGCTTTCTTTGCTGTTCTTTCTCCATCTCCTATAGCTGTAGGGTTAAGTTGTGTACTTGAGACCTTTCTAGTTTATTGAGAAAGGTTTGTATCGCTATATATTTTCTTCTCAGGACTGCCTTTGCTGTGTCCCACAGATTTTGAACAGTTGTTTTTTCATTGTTATTTGTTTCTATGAATTTTCCGCTTCTTCTTTAATTTCCTGGTTGACCCATTCATTCTTTAGTAGGATGCTCTTTAGTCTCCATGTATTTGGGTTCTTTCCAACTTTCCTCTTGTGATTGAGTTCTAGCTTCAGAACATTGTGGTCTGAAAATATGCAGGGAATGATCCCAATCTTTTGGTACCAGTTGAGACCTGATTTGTGACCCAGGATGTGATCTATTCTGGATGTTCCATGTGCGTTAGAAAGGAATGTATATTCTGTTGCTTTGGGATGGAATGTTCTGAATATATCTGTGGTGTCCTCTGGTCCAGTGTGTCATTTAAAGCCTTTATTACCTTGTGGATCATTTGCTTGGATGATCTGTCCATTTCAGTGAGGGGGGTGTTAAAGTCCCCTCCTATTATTGTATTATTGTCGATGTGTTTCTTTTCTTTTTGTTATTAATTGGTTTATATAGTTGGCTGCTCCCATGTTAGGGGCATAGATATTTAAAACTGTTAGATCATCTTGTTGGACAGACCCCTTGAGTATGATATAGTGTCCTTCCTCATCTCTTATTATAGTCTTTGGCTTAAAATCTAATTGATCTGATATAAGGATTGCCACCCCAGCTTTCTTTTGATGTCCATTAGCATGGTAAATCGTTTTCCACCACCACCCCCCACTTTAAGTCTGGAGGTGGCTTTGGGTCTTAAATGAGTTTCTTGCAGATAGCATACCGATGGGTTTAGTTTTTTTTTTTTAATCCATTCTGATACTCTGTATCTTTTGATTGGAGTATTTAGCCCATTTTTACATTCAGGATAACTATTGAAAGATATGAATTTAGTGCTATTTTATTGCCTGTAAGGTGACTGTTAATGTATATTGTCTCTATTCCTTTCTGGTCTACTACTTTTAGGCTCTCTCTTTGCTTAGAGGACCCATTTCAGTATTTCCCATAGGGCTCATTTGGTGTTTACAAATTCTTTTATTGTTTGTTTGTCCTGGAAGCTTTTTATTTCCCCTATTTTCAATGATAGCCTAGCTAGGTATAGTATTCTTGGCTTCTTGTTTTTCTTGTTTGGTGCACTGAATATATCAGTCCAGTTCTTTCTAGCCTGCCAGGTTTCTGTGGATAAGTCTGCTGCCAGTCTAATATTTCTACCACTGTATGTTACAGACTTCTTTTCCCAAGCTGCTTTCAGGATTTTCTCTTTGTCACTAAAACTTGTAAGTTTTACTATTAGATGACTGGGTATGGACCTATTTTTATTGATTTTGAGGGGGTGTTCTCTGAGCCTCCTGGATTTTGATGCTTGTTCCATTTGCCATATTAGGGAAATCATCTATAATAATTCGCTCCAATATACCTTCTGACCCCTTCTCTCTTTCTTCTTCTTCTGGGATCCCAATTATTCTAATATTGTTTCGTCTTATGGTATCACTTATCTCTTGAATTTCCCCCTCATGGTCCAGTAGTTGTTTGTCTTTCTTTTGCTCAGCTTCCTTATTCTCCATCATTTGGTCTTCTATATCACTAATTCTGTCTTGTGCTTCATTTATCCTAGTAGTAAGAGCCTCCATTCTTGATTGTACCTCATTAATAGTTTTTTTGATTTCAGCTTGGTTTGATTTTAGTTCTTTTATTTCTCCAGAAAGGCTTTCTCTAATATCTTCCATACCTTTTTCAAGCCCAGCTAGCACCATGAGAATCATCATTCTGAACTCTAGTTCTGACATATTACCAATGTCCGTATTGATTATGTCCCTAGCCTTTGGTTCTGCCTCTTGTTCTTTTTTTTTTTTGTGGTGAGTTTTTCTGCCTTGTCATTTTATCCAGATAATATATGAATGAGAGAATAAAATAGTAAAAGGGTGGCAAAGACCCCAGAAAAATGTAGGCTAACCAAATTGGAAGAGACCCCAAATTGGGGGGAGAAGAAAGGGGATAAAAAGATTTTTAAAAAATTTAGAAAAAGTTAAACAAAAGTTAAACAAACTTCATCAGTCTAATATATATTAGACTGATGAATAGAACAGAGCCACCCACTTGATTTTGGGTGTATTTTGGTCTCTTAGAAGAAACTACCTCCCAAAATTTTAAAGAAGAAGAAACTTATGTATATACAAAAATAATGATAAACACGATGAAGGGATGGAATATGACTGTAAAGATGAAAATTTTAAAAATGTCTAAAAAAGGAATTGATAAGATAAGTTGGTTGGAAAAAGAAAGAAAACAAAAGTGGGGTGCATTTTCTCAGGCTGGAGACTAGAACAAAGCTTTGTGCTAGATTTAGGGCATATTTTGATCTACTAGAAGAAATTGTATCCCAAGTATTTTTAGAAGAAAAAGACCCTATAGGTATACAAAAAATACAGTTAGATACAATGAAGGATATAATATGACTATAATAATGAAGGCTTAAAAGTATTTTTTTATTAGAAAGGTATTGTTAAGATAAACTAGTTAAAAAACTCTAAAAGGGGAAAGATGAAAAGTTAAAAAAATTAGAATTAAAAAAATAAAATTGAAAAAATGTAATTAACTTTTCAAGACTAAAGAATCATGGGGAGAAAGCCATGAATTCCATGCTTTGCTTTCCCCTCCTCTGGAACTCTGCTGTTCTCCTTGAACATACATAAAAGCTTGGTCTTAGCTGGATGTTCTTGCTGATCTTCTGGCAAGGCTCCTGTTGTTGTGATTCTCAAATGCCTTTGCCCAAGGCAGAATTGTGCCACCCTTGCCAGGGGCCAGGCTAAGTAATCTGCTCAGGTTTGCTCTGGGGAGCTTTTGTTCCCTATTGCTTTCCATAGAGCTCTGGAGGACAGGAATGAAAATGGTGGCCTCCCAATCTCTGGCCCAGAGAAGCCAAGAGCTTGGAGCCCCACTCCTCAGTGTGCCCTTGGGTAAAAGCGTTCAATCACTCCCTGTCCCTGGTCTCTGGCCACGCTCCGAGCTCACCCAGCCTGTGACCAAGCATTTCTGTCTCTGGCACAGAGCCCCATTTGGAGTCTCAAAACCCAGACCTTTTGATTAATTTTCACATTAGTTAGTTAAGTATTGCTTAATCAGTATAATAGCCATAACAACAACAACAACAAATCAGATGTTAGTTTATTTCCTTTCTTTTGAAAATCAGATTTTAATCACCATATTGGGCCTGAAATAAATAGTACCATAGGCCTCAGCAGCTGCAGACTAGGTGTGGAGTTAGGAAGAGGATGGTTGTTTTAGGAGTTTATGTAGTTATGTCCTTAAATAAGTTGTAGAAAGTGGTTGGTAAAATAGTAGCTTTTATGGGTTCAAATGCCAAAGTTGGTAAGTTTCCCTGAAAAGCAATGATCACCCCAAATAAGAAAGTAATATCGTAAGTCAGATGGCTTGAAAATAGCAGCATAGGTCATGTGGAAGATATTCTGTAGAACATGTTCAATAAAAAGAAGAATTTAAGTTAAACCAGAAAATCAGATTGCTAAAGGTTACCACCACTGCCTTTGAGAGTGACAGGGCTCAGAATGAGTCTCCCAAGAATGTGCCACTTTGGCACACATGCTGTTTGGAGCTGAAGATAGTCAAAGCCCAGAACACTCAGGGCTTTTACTTTCCCCTGAACTACCTAAAGGAATTTTGGTAGATGGCCCGGTCCAGGAAGAGAGCTATCACCAAAGATAACTACAGAGAATATGGGCTAAGAGTGGTAAAGTGGGGCAGGGTGGGGGTGGGGGTTCAGCAGGGCCTATCTGTTTAAAGTTCTCTCTGTGTCCTATCATCTCTGCATGGCACCACAAACATTTATTCACCAAACATTTGCACTTCCCATCTTCCTGTAGATTGAAGTCCCCCACTTTGAAGTCCCAGACCCTTATCCCTTCCTTCTTAGCTCAGAATGGCATATAAGCCTCAGTTGTCTGATTGCCTGTGGATCTTATATTCTTATGGAGCCCTGTACATTCATAATTAATTTTTTCCTGTTAATCTGTCTCATATCAACTTTATTATTAGGCCAGCCAGAAAACCTAGAAGGTTAGAGGAAATATTTTCCTCCCCTACAGCTGGCATAGTCAGCAGGATAAACCTCACTGGTTGAACATTACTTGCTCTAAGGCTGCTGTAGCAGCTGCTGTCAGAGATCCCAAGATCTCTGACAAAAAGCTGGCAGAAGGCAAGAATTCTTACCCTAACAGTCTTCTGGGTGTCTGCCTAGGGTCCTTGGAAGAAATTTCTTTTCTAAATATAGATTAGTGGGAGAAAATATCTGTAGAACTAGTTCCTTGGGTATAGTGACTGGTAAAGATTTGTTATGAGTACTCTTGATTTTTATTGATCGTTTTCTCCCTAGAGATGATCATGGTTTTTCTTTGTCTTTCTTTGTCTTTTTGTTTGTCATAGGGACAGAAATCATAGGCAAAACTCAGGCATAAGCTCTCTATGTCTGCTATTTGAGCTGGCTTGCAGATTGCTGAGTTCACAGTTCTCATCAGACCAGTATATATTTAAACAAACTTTGCTGTGGATTAATTTGCACATGAGGTGAAGGCTGTTGCTAAGGGACATCTTGCAAGCTAAAGTGGCAAAATTGGTAAGCACAGGTCAAGCACCAAGATCTAGTAGCGTGCTTATCACCTAACCCAAAGACTCCTACGTTAGGATAGGTTGGCCTGAGAATGGATTAGACTGACACTAGGTCACCTGCCAACCTCAAGAAAATTTCTGTGCAATGAGATATACTGTAAAAATACCACACAACTCTCAACCCAGAAGCACATTCTTTTTAGGTATGGGTTTGGCTCTGAGAGACCCAAGGCTTAGATAAAATTGTTAATGTGCATATAAGAAAAGCTAGATGAGGTTTTCCTGTTATCTTGTTCTATGTCCTGAGAGCTTGACTTTGTGACCAGTGAGAATATTCTTTTTTGGTCTTCACCAGTCAGAAGGTGCACATATCAGCATATGTCCTGCTGGTCAGGAGTTCTGAGACATGAAGTCATAAGCTGCACTCTCTTTGTCCCATTGTGCCAGCAAGCAGAGGAGTTTGTCACAAGAGGTCCCAGGCCATAAGGGCTCAAAATTTCATTGCTTTAAAACCCCATTCCAATAGCACCTCCTAGTGTCACAGAATAAATCTGTAACTGGGGTTGTTTCGTGTTCTCATGGGAAACCAAAAATAATGTTTTCATTACACCATTCTTACTACTTGTAGCAATGAAGAACTTTTACTTTCTTCAACTTTGGAGGTGAACTTACTGGATCACAGGAGCTGCTTCTTCTGCACCCACTCCAGGATGTCTCTTGCATCCATGGTAGTGATTTATTCTAAGGCTGGAAAGTTACCTCTGGGTTTTTCCATGAAAAGATTTATAAAATTGAGTCATTATTGGAATAAATATGCTATCAAGGATTTTACTTGTCAATAGTCAAATGATTGAGCTTTTGAATCGGAAAAACTTGTATATCTGAAAATTTTTTTACAGAGCTCTCATCCTAAATACCTATCCCATTGGTTCCTATGGGAAGATCAGATTGAAAATAAGATACAAAGAAGCATAGTGGCTAGCCTTAGTCCTAGTCCTTCAATAAGATGAAAGAACAGAAGAAATTGGACTTAGAACAAAAATTTAAAGCTTCCTCTAACAAATTCCCTTCTCCTCTCTCTTATGTGCCCTTTACTCCCAACTCTCTGTCCCTGTCCTTGCAGGAGATCTTTTGGGTCTCTGGGTCCCTGGCTAACCACCCCCCCCTCTCAAAACCCAGCTCCATCTCCTCAGCTGGTTCTTTTGGATTCTAGAACTCTTCCAACTTCCCCAGAAAATCCCTCAAACATCCAGGTGCCTGTTTTAACTTCCCTTTTAAACAAGATTTACTGATAGCACTCAGACTTGATCTCCAGGCCTGGAGTATCTGGGTTACTCATATAAATACTACAAGCCAGAAAGTGAATTTGGCTGAAGTACCTGAGGCAGGCAGTAGGGTTTGCTTTACTGTCTCTTCTAATTCCTTTTACTTTCCAGGGGTCTCTACCAGTTTTAGGCATTCCTATGCAATGTCCTTTGTGGGTGTATCCTGGACCTCCATCACAAAGAACTCATGTTTCCTGGACAGAAGCAGAGCTTTTAAATGATAAAACCCTTTACCTCTACTTTCAGAAGATCCTACCAAATTTAGAGAAGAGTTAGAAAGATTAGTGGCCATTCACAACTGCTCTTGCAGGGACCTAGATTGGTTGCTAAGATGTATTCTTCCTGTCCATGATTATATGGTGGTTACCAGACAAGTCAGATGGCCCCCTGGGGAAAAAACCCCCTCCACAGAGGAAAGAGATGGCTAGAATTTCTCCCAGGTCTTCTTACAAATGACGAGGAAATAGCTCAGTTGGAAGCTGATATTCATGGTTTGATAGGAGCAATAGAATAGGCTTTCCTCCCTAAAGTAAATTGGTCTAAGGTTGAATTTTGCACTCAGAAAGGAGGATAGCATCTGAAGGTAATTGTGTTGAGCATTTTATACAGACTTCTTAAAGGTATACCGCACTGAACCTGGAAGCTCTAGAACATAAAAATCTTTTAATTTCTGTTTTAGTGGGAAATTTTCTCCCTTATATCTCTGTGTCTATCATCTATCTACCTATCTATCATCTATCTATCTATCTATCTATCATCTATCAATCATCTATCTATCCTCAATTCAAAATGGAATGGGCAGTTCAACCAACCTCTCAGTGTGATAATAAAGGAAGCTTCTCAGGTTTTTGAAAATTACAGGAATGCAAGAAAAAAGTTAAATATAAGAATTCTTGCTTTGCAACTTGAATATTTAGAAAGGCAAAAGCATGACTGAGAGTAACTTAAGGCCCACTTGGATTTCTCCCTGTTTGCCTCCAGACTGTTGCAGATATTGCAAAAAATCAGGACACTGGAAGAAAAATTGTCCTACACTTAAGAGAAAGGAAAGTTTAAGGAGCAATCTCTGTACACTCCATCACTCCCAGAAAGTTTGTTGTTCTCCTCCTGTGGGACAGTTCCCTCTCCAATGACATGGTTAGCTGATCCTCAGTAGCACTCCAGAGCTCACCATTAAACTTAACATAGAGGATTGGAAACTGGATTTCTTAATTGACACTGGTGCGCTTTCTCTACCATCTGCTCAAGATTTATGTTTACTTGTCACCTCTGTTTCTATTCAAGCTATTGGAGTCTCTGGGCAACTTATTTCATTGACCATATCTCAGCCAACCCCAATATCCTTAGGCTCTTCTTAACACTCATCATGGCTTTCTAGTGTCCCAACTCCTTTTGGTAGAGATTTTTTTTAACGTGAATTTAATGCCACTATAAACTGCAATGAATAAAGCATTTTTGTTTTTCTGCCCTCAGATCAAACTTTAAATTTCTACTTTCCTTATTGGAAACTTATCTTGATTTAAATTCCTTTGAAGAGGATGTTCCAATTAGTCTCTGGGTTACACATGCAAATAAAATTGGGTTGTTACTGAGTGTGGATTCTGTGAGCCTTGCATGGAAAAAGAATAAGCTGTTTCCATCAGTGGTCCTATCTCTCTCCAGAGATGCAAAAGGAGGAATTGAACCTCTAATAGACTCTTTTGCAGCAAGGTGTACTTGTCTTTTCTTCCTCACCGTCTAGCTCTCTAATATTGCCAATAAAGAAAGAAGATAAATTTGATTCAGATGGGAACCAAATCTATTGATCTCTGTAAGACCTAGAAGCCATAAACTCTTGTGATTCCTTGCTGCCCCACAGTCCCTAATCCAGGGACTATTCTTACCTCAATTCTTGCTGCTGCTGTTGATTTAGAGTGATTGACCTCCAGTCATCTTTTGTCCATATCCCGTTGCATCCTGACTCTCACTTTCTTTAGAAGTAGAGAGTTAACATGGACTTGCACACTTCAGAGATATTCCTCAATCTTTTCCCAAATCTAACTGACTCAGAATCTGTAGCCTTCACCAAGGCTCCACTGTTGTTCAGTGTGTGATCAAACTAAACAGAGGGCTCTTACAGACCACCTCATTCTCCTAAAGACATTAGCTAGAACAAGGCCATTAAAGCCTCCAGATCTAAATTTCAATAGATGTGAACTTCTGGTATGTACCTAGAACATGAGGTATCTCAGGGCACTCAAAAGCTTGCCCCAAAGTTTTTTGAGTCAGGTTTGTCAATCCCTTTTTCCCAAATGAGAAAACAGTTACATAAATTTCTAGGGACAACTGGCTATTGCCACCAGTGGATTCCTAATTTTGCCATCCTTGCTAAACCTCTGTATACCCTCCTCCCAGATAATATCCCAGAGCCCATTATCTGGCTGTCAGAGGCATTAGTCTCCTTTGAAACCTCAAATTTAACATTGTCAACACCTCCAGTTCTTGATTATGTAATTTCATCTATACTGCCATGAAAGTAATGGGTTGCTTCAGGTGTTCTAGGACAGACACTTGCCTTTCAAATACATTTTATAGCATATTTCTCATGCCAGTTAGACCTGTTGGCATCAGGTAAGCCCCCATGCTCTGTGTGGTGGCCACAGGTGCCACCTTGATTGGCAAAGCCAGTATGCTCACATTAGGCTCCTGCATTCACCTCTGTTTCCCCCAAGCTGTGTTTTCTCTCTTAAAATTTTCTAAGATAGCACCTTTCTGTGTGGCAACAGACCACTTACAAACAGCCTGTTTTGACTAACCCTTCCACCATTTCACATCATTTAACACTTTAAATACAACTACTCTATTACCCCTCCCTAGTGGTGCAGAGCCCCACTCCATACCACATAATTGCCTGGCAGTTATTGAAATGGTCTCAAAGTCACAAAAGGATCTCTTAGACACCTGTTTGGCCAACCCATATTTACTTTTATGTTGCCATAGCTCTTATAAAAGAAACTTCTAGGGAAACGTAATAACTGGTTAAACCATAGTTTCTCCACTTAAAACACTTAAAACATATTCTTTGCTCTCTGTAAAATTAGCTTCTGAAAAATAGTTCTTACAAGAGCTTGCACATCGGCAAAAGGGAAGACTGCTAGTACTTACATAGACTCCAGGAGTCTGCCATGCTTTTGACACAATTAGAAAATCCTGTGAACCCTTAACTTCTGTGGGAATTCCCATCACTAATAGACGTATAATTGCTGCCCTATTGCAAGCTATTCACTTCCTTTCTAAAATTGCTCTTCTTCATTTCTCATCCCAGACTGAGGCTGATACCTTAGGAATTGATAGGGCAGACAAGGGTGCTAAATATGCAGCCCCAAATGGACCACCCTGTCTTTTCTCTATACAATTTTTTTTTCTCTATCCAATTTTTTAAAAAGATTTTATTTATTTATTTGACAAAGAGACAGTGAGAGAGGGAACACAAACAGGGGGAGTGGGAAAGGAGAAGCAGGCCTCCACTGAGCAGAGACCCTAATACGGGGCTCGATCCCAGGACTCTGGGATCATGACCCGAGCCAAAGGCAGATGCTTAACAACTGAGCCACCCTGGCACCCCTCTCTATCCAATTTTTAAACCCGCCTTTATCTGACTGACATGTTAACTATCAGGCAAATGCCTCACGGTCTGAAAAAGACAAGTGGACACAAAATGGTGCCAAACAACTATTAGATGGATTATACATCTGGCCAAATGGACTTCTTGTATCCCCTTTTCTTTTGATCTGCTGACTTGAACTTATTTCCCATCAAATGGGATATAGGTGCAAATGAGGGATAGTTAAGGAACTATAAGACAGTTGGTTTTGTCCTGACATCCACAATATTTTTAATCCAATTATTTCCCAGTGCACTACTTATAAATCTCACCAACTTTTTGGAAGAAAGAAGTATATATCAGGAAGCTCTCCTAGGCCCATGCTGTCCTTGGAAGTACTCCAAATGGATTTTATAGATTTGCCCTGAGCCTTAGGCTGTTCTCACTCTTTGGTTATTGTCTCTATGCTTAGTGAATGCACTGAATAGTGTCTGACTAGACAGGCCAATGCTACAACAGTGGCAAAGAAATTAATAACTGAGGTCAGTCCTCATTTTGGCATTCTTTTATGGATTGAATAAGACAAAGGAACTCATTTAATAGCAGAGATAAACCACTTGCTTGCAAAAGCTCTTGAGTACTCATTGAAACTTCATACCCCATATCATCCTCAATCATTAGGGCAAGTGGGACATACAAATTTTAGACAAAAAAAAAATTAGGAAATATCTGTTAAGAAACTGGACTTAAAGCCAGAAGCATGACTACTGGCCTTTATAAAGCTCTCAAATACTTAAAATAAGAGACATGGATTGACCCTTTTTGAAATAGCGTTTTGTCATCCAATGCCTATTGGCATCTGTAAACCTTCTCTTCATGGGTTAAGTGAGCATTATGAGAACTTAAGTGAACAGTTTGTTGCTATGACTGACTATACAAGAATATACTATATACAAGCTGTATACTTTAAGCATATCACCAACGGATGAAAGAGGCATGGCCCCCAACGAATGATAAGCCTTGCCATGTTTTTCAACCAGGAGACTGGGCCTACAAGATCTTTAGAAGAAAGCACTCACTGTCACCACAATGGGAAGGATCTTACAAAGTACAGCTAATCACCAAAATAAAAGAAAAAACTTCCTAGAAGGGCACCTGAGTGGCTCAGTCAGTTAAGCATCAGTTTCTTGGTTTCAGCTCAGGTCATGATCTCATGGGTTGTGGGATGGAGCCTCACATCAGGCTCTGTGCTCGATGGGGAGTCTGCTTGAAGATTCTCTTCCTCCGCCCTTCCCCCCACTCACATGCACACATGTGTTCTCTCTCTCAAACAAATAAATAAATCTTAACAAAAAAGAAAGAAAAACCTTCCTGGATTCACACAGTGAATCTCAACCCATACTGAGGTAGACCCAGAACATCATTCTCAAGACAACTGGAGAAAGTCCCTACAGGTGACCTTAAAATAAAGATATCCAGGGTTAATTCCCAGGACCCAGAAGCAGTCCACATCTAAAAGTAAACAGCTTTTTCCAAGATCACAGATCAAGAAACTGTGCTTTCACCTATTTCCCACATTTTTTTAAAAAAAGATTTTATGTATTTATTTGACAGAGAGAGATCACAAGTAGGCAGAGAGAGGGGGGGAAGCAGGCTCCCCGCTGAGCAGAGAGCCCGATGCAGGACTCAATCCCAGGACCCCGAGATCATGACCTGAGCCAAAAGCAGAGGCTTAACCCACTGAGCCACCCAGGCTCCCTATTTCCCTCCTTTTTAAGGACTTTGCATATGCATACACTAAAAACAACAAAAACAACGACAACACACACATACAAAACCCAAAGCCAGAAACCAAAAGGCAAAAATCTGCCTTCTTTTCTTAATGAACATTTTCCGTACGTTTATTAATCTTTTATTAGAAAGCTGCCTGGAGAGGGCTTGTCTCTATCTTACCTACTTCCTCTCTCTAGGTTTCCTCTATTGGCTCTTTTTCAACTGTGCCTTGCTCTAATTAACCATTACTTTTTCAAATAGTTGAGCACAGACCAAACACACCTATAATGACAGTTTACCAAACTCTGGCCACATTAACTAATCAATCTGATTGTTGGTTATGTCAACATCTAGCTAGTACAAAAGAACCTGAACTAGTCTTTGTTCCTGTTGATATGAATACCTGGTGGTATTTATGGGAGATGGATGAGCAACAGGGTATGGTATCCATAACTAGAAAAGCATCACTCTGTCGCTCCTTCTGCTGAGTTATGTAGGCCCAGGAAAACCTGTCCAGAAGCCCAAGGACTATCTCTTACCCAGATAAGGACAATAGATGAAAAATTTTCTCTTTGTTTTGAAAACAGACATACCACTGGACGTTTTCTGGGCCATAGACCAGACAATATTGCAGTCAAACCCTGTGGTATGATTCTATAAATGGCATCTTTGAACCTGTCAAAGAGATTAAAAGTGACTCTAGGACTAACTTTTATAGCAGAGATGTTTGCCAAATCACCATATGTTTTGGGTGGTTCACAGGCTTTCACTGAATGACTTGGGGTACCTTTACTGCTTCCCTGATTAGACTTCCCAGAACCCCAAACTACCTATGGGTTAACATAAAATCTGGACTAACTTGGCCAGGTGACAAAACTGAGCTTTATAGTTGCCAAAGCCAGACCACAGGCCTCCTATATCAGATATTTTGCAACCTATTTTTCTCTCTCAAACTGACAGGATTACACGAAAGATGGAAGTGTATGGAGGCTAACACTAATAGTAGCAAAAGTCATGAAATGCCCCAGATCTGAAAAATTATAGATTTTACTCTGACCTTATCTTGAATTACACTGGACTTTTTGTATTATGTGCTGACAAAGTGTATAAAGGATTCCCATCTAAATGATCAGGGTGATGTTTTCTTGGATGCCTGGCTCCTTCTTTCATAAGATACTTCACCTTAAATGCAAGCCAAATTAGAAACTTGAGCTCCTTTGTTTAAAAAGTTGGGCATATAAACATTTGTATGAGAAGTGATAGAAAATCTACTCATGTGTCATCACTCCAAATTCTTTTTTTTTTTAACTTTTTTTTTTAGCTTTTATTTATTTATTTGACAGAGAGAGGGAACATAAACAGAGGGAGTGGGAGAGAGAGAAGCAGGCTTCCTGCTGAGCAGGCAGCCCCATGCGGGGCTCAATCCCAGAACCCCGGGACCATGACCTGAGCCAAAGGTAGACACCCAATGACTGAGCCACGCAGGTGCCCCTCCAAATTCTTTTCAGCATTGGGGACCTTCTTCCCAAACTTTGGAAATTATGAATTGGAAAAGGCAATCTTTTTCCATTGTAATAAAATAAGAGTTCAACAATGCTATGAAAACTTTTGAACTACCCCAGTCAGGAGTTAACAGTTTAGCCTCTGTTGTACTCCAAAATTGTCATGCTCTAGATACCCTGATGGCCCAGCAAGGAGGGGCTTGTATAGTTATTGGTGAAAAATGTTACTTTTGTGTAAATCAAACAGGACAAATACTGTCTAACTTACATCTATTAAAAGAGAAGATTAATACTTTCCATAAGATAAATGAAGCACAGCTATTTTTTTTTTTTTTTTGGACTGATCTAGTCCTAGGATTAGGAGGCTGGTTAAATAGGGTGTGGAAAAATGTGCTTCAGTTTGCTCTTTTCTGTTTGTTCATCCTCATTCTAATCTATGTTCTCTTCTCCCTTTGCAGATCTATTACCACTTGGCTACTAACCCAAATCTTCTCCCACAACAACCAGTATAGCTTTTAAAATATGTGAAACTTCCAGGGAAGTTTTAGAGGAAGATCTAGTGAGATTCTAGTGGGATTCAGAATGAGTGTCCTCAGAATATACCACTTTGCTATGCAGAGTAGTTGAAACTGAAAACAATCAAAGCCCAAAAGATTTAGGAAGAGCTTTTACGTTCTCCTTAACTGCCTATTAGAATTTAAGTAGACAGTCTGGTCCAGGAAGAGAGCTATCACCAGAGACAACTATAAAGAATATGGCTAGTAGTATTGGGGGGGGGGGGCGGAATTCAGCAAGGCCTGTTTTTTCAAAGTCCTCTCTGTGTCCTATTATCTCTGCATGGCACCACATACATTTGTTTACTGCACATTTACTCTTCCCATCTTTCCATAAATTATCTTTCTCTCCTTTGAAGTCCCAGTTTCCTATTCCTTTTTCTTGCTCAGAATGGCATATAAGCCTTAAATGCTTGACGGCCTGTGGATTTCATTTTCTTATGCAACCCCCTTATATGTACATAATTAGTTTTTCTCCTGTTAATTGGTCTCATGTCAATTCAATTTTTAGACTAGCCAGAAGAACCTAGAAGGGTAGAGAGAAAATTTTTCCTCCCTTCAGGAGAAAGAATTGTACATTTATAGCAGAATTCAAATCATATGCTTTGTTGTCCAAAATAAAATTAAGTGTCTTATCTGTTTCCACAGAATACCAAAAGAGCTGGATGGCTTTTTTCCAATATGGAGGATACCTACACAATAAACCATTGTAAATATTGCAATGGTTTGACTTAAAAGAGGCATAAAAGCATTTCAGAATTTACTTTGGGGAGAAACTGGGTATTAAGAGAGGCCTACAACTGAAGATTAAGAGAGGCGTGGTTTTCCTTCCCCACAGGCAGGTATAATAAAGTCCAGCTACAGTAAATTTTGACTGTCAGTTGATAAAGACACATGACATCTACTGAAAGCTTTGACAAAGAAAACAAATGGTGAAACCTACATCAATAATGTTTCTGGGCTTTTCCCCCTACCAATGAGGTTTGAGATGTAAAACTGGATCTAAATGGGCATACTGTTTATTGCTAAAATCACACTGGAGTACAATATATTGGAGACAACAACAGATTAAAGAAATCATTATTAAAACATTTAGAATCCAGACAATTAAAAAAGCCAACAGTGGTATAGCCCTCTGCATTTCAATGAATTTTGTTGATGGCTTGGCTTTGAGGAACATCAATTACATTGAATATTTTTTCTTGCAAATATCTGCAGATCCTGGAGAGAATCTGCTTTATTATGACTATCAGGAAGTAAAAAAGGCAGGTGCTTACACTGAATGACTTCTTACAGGGGCAGCTGTATGTAATGTCTCTGGATGAGGCAGTAACGTGGGTTTATTCATTTGCACCCTGGATGTGAGAAAATGTGTGGACCAAATAATTTATTACAAAATTGAAAATCATTTCAACCATATAGTAATTATTACAATTATAAGAAATTACTGAAATATCAATGTTTTTAATTATTTTTACTAAACTCTATTTACAAGTGGTTGATGATTCTTTTCATCATTGCAATAATATAGCTAAATACATATATAAAATAGATATAGATATCTATTTTTCTATATCTATAAAAGATATTGATATCTATTTTATATATATCTATGTATTTATATTATAAAATATAAAATAAAAATATATAAAATAGGATGCCTACAGTCCTTAATTTTTAGTAAAGGAGTATCCATTGTAACTTTTATAGCATCTTAAATTTAAGGAACTCTTTAGGTATTGATATTTATCTAAATGAATTATGAACTCTCCTTACTTCTTAAGACAATATTCTGATGCAGAGTGACCAAACCAGGTAAACAGTAGCTTGTATTGAATTAATAGTGCTCATTCTAGTGGCTATGCAGTTGAAGGACAATCCTAACTTCTAATATATTTCTCATTTCCCATGATTTCAAAAATTACCATCAGACCTTCTGTAATTGTTTTTCAGTACCCTGTGTGATTTGATTAATTAGAATGCAGGGGCTTGCACTTCATTATTATCCCTCAAATGCAATATGTGGAAAGAGCATTAAAATGAGCGAGGAAGACAGTTCTATCCAAACAATGCCTTGGACTTACTTATGCTTTTGAGCAAGACACTTAATCCCATTGGATTTTTTATCTGTAAACCAAAAACGTTGGGCTGTATGTTTTTTCGAGGCTCCTTTCAGTATCAATTATATGTTAGTTTTTGGTTTTCTCTTAATAGTCCCTATTCTACTCTTTCCAGTTTGACAATTATTCTCTTGATGGCATATAAATAAACAAAATAAGTTGATTATTTCTATTCTTTTTCCATCATCAGTTAATGTTATACCATCTGCTTTATGATTTAGGCCAAGCTCTGCTTATTTTTTTCTCTTTGTCCTAAGTCGAGGTTTTTTATTTGTTTGTTTTTAGGTCTTTCTGGTAGCTTTAGAATTTTTTGCTAAGTCTCACACACAGGGTTTATGAATCGGACAGAACCAGAGCTTGGATCTTAGCTCTACTTTATGTTAGTCATGGGAAGCTGGCAAGGCTATCTAATGCTCTAGAATTTAGCTCCTCATTTATTAAGTTGGGATAACATCAGTGTTTTTCTCATGTGATTTTTATGGGGATTACATAAGAAAAAAAAACCATGAAAAGTGCTTAGTATAATACTTGGCACAAAGAAAACCCTAGAGAAATAGTTTTATTTTATTAGTGTTGCTTTTTGTTGCCATAATCAACTTTATCATCATTGCTAGAGAAGTTATTTTTGAAATATTATTACTGGTTTGTCGTTACTTCTTTCTATTAAAAACAACATCAATAATGCCTCATATGAGTAGATAATTTTACAGTTTACAGTATTTTTACATGTCTTATCTAGTCTTTTCAATAATGCTCTGAGTTGAGAAGGATTAGAATCTCCACATTACAGATCAGAAAGTCTCTGAGACATTTAGTAACTCCTGCAAAGAGTATACACAGGGTGCTTGTCACATGCACTTCCTAATCCCTGTCAACCAAGAAGAGGCTGTAGGCAACAAGAAGCATTTATTTGGAGTTTTAGGGATTGCAATTTCAGAGACACAGAGTGGACTGGAATTGAAAGCGTCTTCCAAGTTGCAAATGGGCAGTGTGGGCTTATAAAGGCAAAACCTACACAGTTACATAACTTGTTTTGAATGAATTATGATCAGTACTGACAGAGTTAAACTATCTAATACTCTATTGGCTATTTAGGTATTAGATGTTACATTATCTCGGTTTCAGTCCAAAGTAGAAGAATGTGTTCCAGAGGATGATTCAGGTGCAATTGACTGACAAGTTGCAACTGACAAAAATCAAAAAGTCTATGGTGTTCCAAAATTTGAAAGAGGAGACTTGCATAAGCCTTGCTTTTTTAATATCCTCCCCATCCTATTTTGAATGATTCTCTCAGCAATGCTTACTTCACTTGGGAATCTTCTTTCTCATTCCATAGTGCCCAACATGAGAAATGATTGAGGTAACTCATGTGTTAGTAGCATGACATGGTGGTAAACAACATCAGGTGGCTTTGTGACAGAGTTGTCTGTGGTGAATATTTGCAACAGAGAGGTCAAAGCTTTTTTATTTCATTTTAATGTTTCTATTTTTTATTTTATTGTTTTAAAATTTTAATTCCAGTACAATAACATACAGCATAATATTAATTTCAGATGTACTGTATAGTGATTCAGCAACTCAGTGCATTAATTAGTGCACAACACAATAAGTGTACTCTTTAATCCTTTTCACCTATTTCACTCATTCCCTCACCTGCCTCCCCTCTGGTAACCATCAATTTATTTTCTATAGTTCAAGAGTCTGTTTTGTTTGTTTGTCTCTTTTTCCTTTATTCATTTGTTTTGTTTCTTAAATTCCATATATGAGTGAAATCATATGGTATTTGTCTTTTTCTAACTGACTTATTTCACTTAGCACTACATCCTCTAGACCCATCTGTTTTGTTGCAAATGGCAACATTTGATTTTTTTCTATGGTTGAGTAATATTCCATTGTGTGTGTGTGTGTGTGTGCACGCGTGCGCACACATGTGCGTGTGTTTGTTCATGTGTGTTCTTTATCCATTCATCTATCAACACTTGGGTTGCTTCTATAATTTGGCTATTGTAATTAATTCTGAAATAAATATGAGGGTGCATATATCTTTTTGAATTTTTTTCATATTCTTTTTTGAAAGATTTTATTTATTTATTTGAGAGAGAGAGAGAAAGCGAGAGAATGTAGGAGTGGGGTAGGAACAAAGGGACAAAGCAGATTCCCCAGTGAGCGCAGAACCCAACACAGGCCCAATCCCAGAACCCTGATGTCATGATCTGAGTTGAAGTCAGATGTTTAACTGAAGCCACCCAGGAACTCCCAGGGTTTTCATATTCTTTGGGTAAATACCCAGTTGAGTAATTATTGGATCATATGGTAATTCTATTTTTAATTTTTTGAAGTCCCTCCATACTGTTTTGATTTGCATGTCCCTGATGATTAGTGATGTTGAGCATGTTTTCATGTATCTGTTGGCCTTCTTTGGAGAAATGTCTGTTCATGTTTTCTGCCCATTTTTAATTGGATTATTTGGGTTTTTCTCGTTGTTGAGTTGTTTAAGTTCTTTATATATTTTTCATACTAACCATTTATCAGAGATGTCATTTGCAAATATTTTCTTAAATTCAGTAAGTTGTCTTTTAGTTTTGTTGATTGTTTCATCACTGTGAGAGCCTTTTAAAAATATTTTATTTATTTGACAGAGACAGAGAGAGAATGAGCAGGAGGGAGTGGCAGAGGGAGAGAGAAGGAGGCCTTCTGTGGAACAGGGAGCCCAATGTGGGGCTTAATCCAGGATCCCAGGATCATGACCTGACCCTTAGGCAGATGCTTAAGTGACTGAGCCACCCAGCAACCCCTGTGCAGAGCTTTTTATTTTGATGTAGTCCCAATAGTTTATTTTTGCTTTTGTTTTCCTTGCCTCAGGAGACATATCTAGAAAAATATTCCTATGGCTGATATCAGAGAAACTATTACCTAAGTGCTTTTCAAGGATTTTTATGTTTTCAGGTCTCAGATTTAGATATTCAATCCATTTTGAGTTTATTTTTTGTGTGTAGTTTAAGAAAGTGGTCTAATTTCATTCTTTTGCATGTAGCTGTCCAGTTTGCCCAACACAATTTGTTGGAAAGACTGTCTTTTTCCCATTGGATATTCTTTCCTGCTTTGTTGAATTAATTGATCAAATAATTATGGATTTATTTCTGGATTCTCTATTCTGTTCTATTGATTTATGTGTCTATTTTTGTGCCAGTACAACACTGTTTTTATTACTACAGCTTTGCAGTATCTCTTGAAATCTGGGATTGTGATACCTCCAATATTGTTCTTCTTTTTTAAGATTGCTTTGGCTATTCAGGGTGTTCTGTAGTTTCATACCAATTTTAGGATTTTTTTTGTTCTGGTTATATGAAAATTGGTCTTAGTATTTTGATAGAGATTGCATGAATTCTGTAGCTTGATTTGGATAGTATGGACAGTTTAACAATATTTGTCTCCCAGTCCATGAGCATGGAATATCTTTCCATTGGTTTTTGCCATCCTCAATTTTTCACCAGTGTTTTACAGTTTTCACAGTATAGGTTTTTCACTTCTTTAGTTAAGTTTATTCCTATGCATTTTATTATTTTGGTACAATTGTTAATGGGATTGTTTTCTTAATTTGTCTTTCTGCTGCTTAATTTATACTAGTATATGAAATGCAATGGATTCTATACCTTCATTTTTGTATCCTGGAACCTTACTGAATTAATTTATCAGTTCTAGTAGTTTTACGGTAGAGTCTGTTGGGTTTCCTATATATAGTATTATGCCATTTGCAAATAGTGAAAGTTTATTTCTTCCTTACTGATCTGGTTGCCTTTTATTCCTTTTTGTTGTCTGATTGCCATGGCTAGAACTTCCAGTACTATGTTGAATAAAAGTGGTGACAGTGGACACCCTTGTCTTGTTCTTGATCTTAGGGGAATAGTTCTCAGTTTTTCACCATTAAGGATGGTGTTGGCTGTGGAATTTTCATACATGGGCTTTATACATGGAAGTATGTTCCCTCTAAACCTACATTGTTGATGGTTTTTTTTTTATCATGAATAGATGTTCTATTTTTTCAAATATTTTTTCTGTGTCTATTGAAAGGATCATATGGTTATTATCTTTTCTGTTATTGATGTGATGTATCATGTTGATTGAT
This sequence comes from Mellivora capensis, assembly GCA_004024625.1. NCBI lineage: Eukaryota > Metazoa > Chordata > Mammalia > Carnivora > Mustelidae > Mellivora > Mellivora capensis. Next base: position 24,429 of record PISX010011796.1, read on the forward strand.
TTGAAAATATTGAACAACCCTTGCAACTGGGAATAAATCCCACTTGATCATGGCGAATGATTTTTTGAATGTATTATTGGATTCTGTCTGCTACTATTTTGTTGAGGATTTTTCATCTATGTTCATCAGAAATGTTGGCTTTTCGTTTTTCTTTTTTAGTGGTGTCTTTATCTGGTTTTGGTATCAGGGTAATGCTGGCCTCCTAGAATGAATTTGGAAGCTTTCTGTCCTCTTCTGTTTTCTGGACTAGTTTGAGAAGAATAGGTATTAACTCTTCTTTAAATGTTTAGCAGAATTTTCCTGTGAAGTCCTCTGGTCTTAAACTTATGTTTGTTGGGAGTTTTTTGATTACTGCTTCAATTTCATTGCTGGTAATGGGTCTATTCAGATTTTTTATTTTTTCCTGATCCAGTTTTGGGAGGTTATATATTTCTAGGAATTTATCCATTTCTTCTAGATTGTCCAATTGGTTAGCATATAGTTTTTCATAACATTCTCTTATTATCCTTTGTATTTCTGTGGTGTCAATTGTTTCTCCTCTTTCCTTTCTGATTTTGTTTATTTGAATCCTCTCCTTTTATTTTTTCTTTTTTGATGACTCTGGCTTAAGGTTTATCAATTTTGTTGATATTTTTAGAGAACCATCTCCTTGTTTCCTTGATCTGTTACATTGCTTTTTTGGTTTCTATATCATTTACTTCTGCTCCCATCTTTATTATTTCCTTCCTTCTACTGGTTTGGGGTTTTGTTTGTTCTTTTTCTAGATCCTTTAAGTGTAAGGTTAGGTTGTTTATTTGAGATTTTTCTTGCTTCTTGAGGCCTACCTCAAGGCCTGTATTGCTATACACTTCTTTCTTAGAACAGCTTTTGGAGCAGTCCAGAGATTTTGGACTCTTGTGCTCTCATTTTCATTTATCCATGTAATTTTTAATTTCCTTTTTGATTTCTTCGTTGATCCATTCATTTTTTTAGTAGCATGTTATTTAACTTCCATGTGTTTGTGATCTTTTCAGATTTTTTTCTTGTGGTTATCTAGTTTCATAGCATTGTGTTTGGAAAAGATGTATGGTATGACTTCAATCTTTTTGTATTCGTTGAAATTTGTTTTGTGGCCTCATATGTTATCTATGTTGGAGAATGTTCCATGTACATTAGAAAAGAATGTGTATTCTGCTGTTTTATGATGGAATGTTCTGAATATATCTGTTAGATCCACATGATCCAACATGTCATTCAAATCCACTGATTCCTTGCGGATTTTGTTTGGATGATCTATCCATTAATGTAAGTGGAGTGTTAAAGTCTCCTACTATTATGTATTACTATCAATTCCTTCTTTTGTGTTTATTATTAGCTGGTTTATGTATTTGGGTGCTCCCATGTTGGGTGCATAAATATTTACAGTTGTTCTATCTTCTTGTCAGATTGTCCTCTGAAGTGCCCTTCTCTGTCTCTTGTAACAGTCTCTGTTTTAAAGTCTATTTTGTCTGATATAAGTTTTGCTATACTGACTTTCTTTTCACTTCCATTTGCATGATAAATGCTTTCCCATCCTTTCACTTTCAATCTGCACGTGTCTTTAGGTCTGGAATGAGTCTTTTGTAGGCAGCTTATAGATGAATCTTGCCTTTTTATTCATTCTGTCACCCTATGTCTTAAAATTGGAGCATTAATCCATTTACATTCAGACTAATTATTGACAGGTATGTACTTATTCCTATTTTGTTTCTGTTTTGTGGTTGTTTTTGTAGTTCTTCTCTGTTCCTTTCTCTTCTTACTCTCCTTTCTCAATGTTTGCTGGCCTTTTTTGGTGACGTACTTGGATTCCTTTTTCTTTATTTTTCACATATCTGTTACTGGTTTTGGATTTGCAGTTACCATTAGGTTTGTATGTAACATCTTATTCACATAGCAGTCTATATTAAGTTGATGGTCAGTTAAATTTGAAACCATTCTTTACTCTTCTACACCCCACATTTTAGGTATATGGTGTCCTACTTTATATCTTTTTCTTTTTGAATCCCTTGACTGATTTTACCGATATACTTATTTTTATTGCTTTTGTATTTCCTACTTTTCTTACTCCTACTTATAGTCTTTCCTTTCCACTAAAAAAGTGCCCTTTAACATTTCTTGTAGGGCTGATTTAGTGGTCATGAATGCCTTTAACTTCTGTTTGTCTGGAAAACTCCTCATCTCCCCTAACATTCTGAATGATAGCCTTCTGGATAGAGTGTGTTTGGTGCAGACATTTCCCCCTCTCTGGCTTTGAATATATTATGCCACTCCCTTCCAGACTGCAAAGTTCCTGCTAAAAAAGCAGCTGAAAACCCTATAAGGTTTCCCTTGTATGTAACTGTTTTCTTTTCTCTTGCTGCTTTTAAAATTCTCTCTTTATTACTACTTTTTGCCATTTTAATTACTGTGTATCTTGGTGTGGACCTCCTTGGGTTGATTTTTTAGGGGATTTTTGTATCTCCTGGATTTGGATTTTTGTTTCCTTCCCCGGACTCAAGAAGTTTTTCACTATTATTTCTTCAAATAAATATTCTGCCCCCCTCTCCTTCTCTTCCTCCTCTCCTCCCACTCTTCTTCTTCTTCTTCTTCTTCTGGGATCTCTAATCTGAATGTTATTATGCTTGAGGGTGTTATTGAGTTCCCTTAGTCTATTTTCATTTTGTCTTAGTCTTTTTTTTTTTTTTTTTGTCTCCTGTTCAGCTTGATTGCCTTCCATTGTTCTGTCCTTCAGGTCACTGATCCATTCGTCTGATTCCTCTACTCAACTACTTATTTCCTCTAGTGTATTTTTAATTTCAGTTATTGAGTGCTTCATCTATGTTTGGTTCTTTTTTATGCGTTCAATCTCTGTGTAGGGTCTTCCTGAAGTCCTCCACTCTTTTTCTCAAGCCCAGTGAGTATCTTTATGACCATTACTTACCTCTGTTTCATTTAGCTCTCTTGCTGCGATTTTGTCTTAATTTTTCATTTGGGACACATTCCTCTGTCTCCTCATTTTGTCTAATTCTGTGTCTTTTCCTATGTTTTAGAAAAGTCAGCTACATCTCCTGCTCTTGAGAGTAATGACTTTATGAAGAAGAGGTTCTGTAGCCCCATGTGGTGCTGTGTCCCTTGTTTATCAGAACCTGGCACTTCATGAATATCTCCTATGTATGTTGTGTGTGCCCTGTTGTGGCTGAGTCATGTTAGCCTTTAGTCAATGGCTGTCTTTGCCTGTTGTGGGCAGTGTTTGGTTCCTGTGTGCTTAGTGGGACAGTCTGGGTCTCCTTGGTCTTGAGTTGAGTTAGATCAGGTGTTTGCCAGAGCTACAGTGTACTTTGCCCATGTTCTCTCCTGAATAACTTTCATTGGTGCACGGGGTCTGCAGTTAGACCAGATATCTGCCCTCAGCCCACTACTGTTCAGACTAGTATGTGTAGTTATTTTCCCTTGTCCCAGGACAGGAGTCACTCTAGAGTGGTGCTGGCCTCTGTCAGTGCAGCTTTTATTCTGCTGGCTGTGGTGTGGCTTTGGATGGACTCCTGTCAAGGGCAGGTCTGCAGGAGAAGGTGGGAGGCAGGGTACTTGGTTCCAGCAAGGTCTGCTGTGATCTGCTGTTGGAGGAGGCCTGCAGCTGCTTAAAAAATCCTGCCTTAGCCCTGGCTGGATTTTCAGAAGAGCTGGGGCAGGACACATGGTGTTAGCAAGCTTTGCCTGGGTCTGCTGTGGGAGGAGACTTGGAGGAAGACCTGCCTATAGGGTGCCAGTCAAGGGAAGTGTGCAGGGATGGGGTGGGCTGTTAGCAAGCTAACAAAGAGTGTTCCTACTACCCTGGTTGCTGTAGATCTCTGTGTATCTAGTCTGGGGGAGCAGGGGAGGGAAATGGTGCCCATCAGCTCTTTTGTTGAAGTCTCTCAAAGATCCCTTTCCCTCCAGCACTTACTCTGAGGTTAGTAAATAAATCTTCACATATACCTCAGGTGTCACGCAAAGTTTGCTGCTGTATTGTGTCTCCGTGGGGCTGTGTGTTGCGCTATCTCTTTAAGGTGGGGATTCAGTTTCCTGTTGCCCTCCTGGCTCTCCCAGAGCAGAGCCCACTGATTTTTAAAGTTCCAAATGGTAAGCCCTGCTGATTGTAAGAACTTGCAAAGTTAGGCCCCTCTGGTTTTCAAAATCATGTATTCTAGGGATTTGTCTTCCCAATGCTTATCCCCTGTGTCTATTTCCTGGTACGGCATCTTTTCCTTTCCTTTCTCTGTACCTGAAGAGTCCCCTCCCTTCCATGGACAGTCCTGTGGGTCAGTTTGACTCTCCACCGAATCTCTGCCATTCCTACCCTCTTCAGTTGACCTCTTCCCTTGCTTTGGAGAGTTTGTTCTGGCAGTCTTTGGGTCATTTTCTGGGTTATTTATACTGACATGGGTGTTAATTAGCTGTATCTGTGGGATGTAGTAGGTTTAGGTTACGCCTACTTTGCTGTCTTCCCCAGAAGTGCTTAAAACTACTTTTTTTTTTTTTAAAGATTCATTTATCTTTCGAGAGAGAAAGAGAGAACAAGAGCACAAGTGGGGGAGGGGTAGAAGAAGAGGGAGAGAGAGTTCCAAGCAGACTCTATGTTGAATGCAGAGCTGATGCAGGGCTCCATCTCATGACCCTGAGATCATGACCAGAGTCGAAACCAAGAGTCAGACACATAACCGAATGTGCCAACCAGCTTCCCCAAAGCTTCTTTAAAGAAAACTTTACGTTAATTTTAAGAGAATGCAGGTATTTTATTATAGGGCATTAATGTCTTAAAACAGAAACAGTATAAGGATTTTTGTGTCTTGTAAACATTTTTTTTTAAATAAAAATTTTATTTAATTGAGAGAGAGACCATGAGTCACAGGAGCAGAGGGAGAGGAAGAAGCAGACTCCCCATTGAGCAGGGAGCCTGAGACAGGGCTGGATCCCAGGACCCTGAAGTCATGACCTGAGCCCAAGGCAGACATTTAACCCATTAAGCCACCTAGGTGCTCCTACACTGGTTTGTAAATAGAATTTTCCTCTCAAAATTCTTTTCTATTTTGAGTATCATACATGGTACTTATTAAAAAGATGGAATATGGGCTCTTAGGGACATTCAGAAGGGGTCTTGAGTTGGGGGTTGAGACATAATACATGGTCATAGGACAAAGAAAAGTTCTCTGGTTATGCCTGGGTGCACTTGCTGGAAAAGGACACAGACAGGCTGGCATACAAAGTTACACTCTGATTCATTTGTTGCCTTTCTCTCCTTATTTGTCTTCCTGGAATTAGGAGGAAACCAGTTGCTCTTGTCCTCTAAGGCACTTTAGTGTGAGAAATTTTCACCAATTTGAAGAAAAATGGAAAAAAATAAAGACAACATAATGAGTTTTTCATAATGTTAATTTTCTGCTTCAATTTAAACAAGTTCTTCTTTGAGAACTTCTTGTCTTGTTGTTTTAAATGGTTCTTTTCTGAAATGACAGCAAGAGTGGATGGCAGCTGATTTTCTTTAATCTGTTTACCAGGCCAAACAAACAAACAAACAGGTAAATATACGTTGACATTTAAATTTTTATTTGTCCCTCAAATCCAAAGCCTGAAGTCAGAGACGCATCTAAAGCTAGGTTTATCCTGCAGGGCGGGAAGGCCTGGGGCCTGGGCTTGGCCAGCTCCTCTTCACTGACCCAGGTCCCCTGACTGCTGCCCTTCTGAATTAAATATCCATGCCAGTGAATGGAATGGGATATAGTTGAATTCCTCCTGATAAGCTGTCTAAAGGGCTGTGAAATGTGACTGCTTTAACTGACGCTCCCATTTTCTCTTCCTCAAAATAAGTCAGATTGACAGGATTCAAAGGGGACATGAAATTAGTTCTTATGGCCTGATTCAGCAATAAAGCCAGGCAGCAGGATCTGCTCCATGAAAAACATTCTGAGACGAGGAATGAGCGATTGTAAGGCCTGCCTCCACGAGCTGAGGAAGTATTTCTGTGCCCACAGCTGATAAACCGCTTTTGCAACTGGATCAATGTTGGTCCTAGTCAGGACTCCAGGGCTGCTGACACTTTCAGACTTCCTGCCTTGTGCGTGAGCAGAGAGCATTCAGCCAGGAGTCATGCTCACACCCTTATTACAGGAATTTTCCAAATAGCTTCTGAGGCATCAGCCATTAGGGAATAATCTGATGATAATTTATACTTTTTAACACAGTTAGTACTCCCATTACATATTTATCTCGGGCTGAAAAACAACTCTCAGGTGAGCTAAAATATTTACAAATTTTCTTCTAGAACCATTGTCCAGGTTCTTCTATGTCTTTTCCTTCTGGGATTGCCACTGTGCCAGCCTGAGTCTCTGATAATGCCAGTTTGACTACGAAGAGCGACAGTATGTTCTATTTGTATTAACACGTAGATTATCAAGGAACTTTTACATTCTGGACCTGACTTGGGGGGATCTGTCCTTATCTTTCCTGATACGATGGAGCCCTTTTTCCTTAGTGGGGGTAGAGAACCTAGATCTGCTTCCCCTTGTGGTAAGGAATGCAGAAGGATGAAGTGGAAGGGAGATTTCAGGTATTCCCAAAGGGAAATGACCTGGCCTCTGGTCTGTCCTACTCCATTCCTGATTGTAGGCATGTGCTCTCCCACCCCATCACCTGATAATAAAGCCAGATAGTACATCAAGGGCTCAGACAAAAGGTCCATTAGGCATCCCTGTGATTAAAGTTGATTAGCTAGAAGTCACTGGGAATTTTAGTTCAAGACCAGTGGTGAATCAGATCCAATTTGCATAAACTATGAGGTGCTTCATTAAGGCTAATCATTTTCCTCTATCCTTTGGTAATAAATCATCCTTCTATGGGGTTCATTTAGATGGAGCTTGAGGATTTTGCCTTCAGAATTCAACACATTAAGATCACTTTAGCTCTGCTCTTTGGCCTCATTTGCTGGGATGGCAGCTGTCTGGAGCCCCATATCAGAGCTACATCCTTGGAAAAACTTCCTAGAAATGTAAGCAGTGATTCATTGGGGTCCATGTGCCAGCAGCCAAGACCCATACAATAATGAAGTGTGCATCTTTTAAAGCACCAGTAGAACACATCTTACTTGTTTAAACTGATGAAGTACTCAGGCCACATAGCACACTGTGTTGAGCCAACTGATGATTTAGTAATTTTGCATATTCTTCTTGAAATGAGTCTATCTAAATCCAGGAAACTTGACCAGGTGTAACCTTCCAGAGCTCAAATGTAGATGATTCTTTCTTTGCAATTACTTGTGATAATGAGGAGATGCTACTTGTTTTGTCCCAAAGATGATTCCTTTTGGTCTCCTGTAATTTGTACATGCTCCCCTGTGTGCCTGGAGCCCTTCCCATCCCCTCACAGTCCTCTTTGCCTGTGCCTGTTGAATATCCTTTCTGCTTATTTATCTGTTGTGCTCTGTGAAAACAGGGATTCCATGCCTAGTTCATAGCTTACAGTAATTATGTATGGATAAATTGTGAGTTATGAGATGGTGGCTATAATGGAATATTATACAGCCCATTGAAAGAATGATATGGATCTCTACATATTGACATGTAAAGATGCCCTTCTATTTCATAATATAGTTATTGAAAAAAAGTAAGCTAAAAAACATTATGTGTAGGATGATCCCATTTTTTGTAAAAAAAAAAATAGTGTTTATGTGTATATTCATAGAGAAGGAAAAAGTGTAAGTATACAGAGACTGGATATAGGGTAAAAAGGTGGGGCTTTTGTTTTTAACTTCATAAATTTATATATTTTAATCTGTTAGATTGAATCTGTATTACTATTGTAAGCTAAAAACCCAGTAAACAGTTTTAAAAACCATAAAATTATAGATGATGGTTGCTAATTATATTATTTAAAAAAAAAACCACTGTATTCATTTTCTAGGGGTACTACAGCAAATTACCCTAACCTGGATGGTTTAATAAAAGAGAAATTTATTCTTTCATGGTTCTGGAGGTTAGAAGTCAGAAATGGAGCTAGAGCCATGTTCCCTCCAAAGGCTCTAGGAAAAGAATCATTCTTTGCCTCTTTAGCAGTTATCAGTAATCCTTGGCATTCCTTGGCTTGTGGACACAGCACTCCAGTCTCTGCCTCCATTTTCACATGGGATTTTCCTCTGTGCTTTGCTGGATCTTTACATTTCCTTCTTAGAAGGACAGCAGTCATTGGACTTAGGGCCCACCTCAATCCCATGTGACCTTATCTTAACAAAACTAATTATGTCTGCAAAGACCCTATTTCCAAGTAAGGTCAAGTTCTGAGGTTCTGGATGGAGATGAATTTTAGGGTGACATAATTCACCCCATTACAAACACTAACTAGGGCCAGAACTAACAAGCTTTTTGTGTTAAAACCTCTTTTCTGAAGACTGTGGTCTGGGCTGCTATGTCACCAATACAGTTTGTGGTCCCTCACTGGGCTGGTGCAAGATGGGAGTTCCAAGTGATGTTGCCTCTGCTACGGGTTTGGAGAACCTAATAATCTTTCAATGCATCACTCCTCTAGCCTTAGACCAGAATCCGCTTGACCCTACCATGCCAGTTCTGGGATGAAGCAACTTTTAGTTCCTTTTATAATCTCTACTTTTACTTTTGGTATGAGGTTTTCCTTAATTTACAAATTTAATTTCTTTTTCCTCCCTTCCTTCTTCTCTCTTTCCCTCCCTCCTTCCCTCTCTCCCTTCTTCCTTCCCTCCCTTTTTCTTTCCTTCCTTCCTTCCGTATTATAGTCTACTATATACAAGCTCTGTAGGGGACAAAAAATGATTTTCCTTGCTTTTGAGGCTCTCATAGTTTGGCTTATGAATGTCAATACTGTACTTAGTAATTCTAAGAGACACATTTTAACATTTCTAGTATATGTGCTGCTGAAGTGAGCACACATTTTAACATTTCTAAAACCTGGATATTTCTTACAGTTGATGGTGTGGCATAGTTTAATTGATAGCATTAAAATTTCCTGATGTTAAATAAAATTACATGTCTTAGAGTTAATGCCTTCAGAATCAATGAGATATGGTAGCATGAGAAATCGGGCAAGTTACCTGCCACTGCACTTGATAAACACATGCTGTGAATGATTGTGAGTTAGGAAATAGGAATCTGTAGTTATTTTTCTTTAAATATAGTTTTTAAAAAGAAAAATATTTATGTTTACAGGTTTACTATGGTTGTTACTTTTTTAGTTGAGGTATAATGGACCTATAACTTTATATTAGTTTTAGTTGTGCAACATAGTGATTCAATCTTTGTCTATTTTGTAAAATAATCACAATGAGTCTAGTTCACATTTGTTACCATACGTAGTTACCCAAGTTTTTTTCTTTGGAAAACTTTTAAGATCTACTGTTAGCAACTTTCAAATATACAATAAAGTATTATTAACTATAGTTACCATGCTGTACATTACATTATCATGACTTTATTTACTTTATAACTGGAAGTTCATATTTCTGACTCTATTCACTCATTTAACCTACCCCACACTTCCTGCCTCTGTTGACCACCAATCTGTTCTCTGCATCTATGAGCTTTTTTAAAAAAGACTTTTCTATATTCCACATATAAGTGAGATCTAATAGTATTTGTCTTAGTCTGACTTATTTCACTTAGCATGATGGCCTTAAGGTCATTCTTTTTTTATGGCTGAATAATATTCTCTCTCTCTCTCTACATACACACACACACATATCTGTATCTATATCTACCATATATCATATATATCACATTTTCTTTATTCTTTCATCCATTGATTATTTATTTCTATATCTTAATATTCATTATTAATATTATTATTAATAATGCTGCAATGAAAATGGGGATACATTTTTTTGAGTTAATGAGTTTCATTTTCTTTGGATAAATACCCAGAAGTAGAATTGCTAGATCATATGGTAGTTCTATTGTTAACCTTTTGAGGAACCTCCATACTATTTTCCAGAGTGGTTGCACCAATTCATATTCCCATCAAAGTATCCAAGGGGTTTCCTTTTGTCCGCATCCTCACTAACACTTGGCTATTTCTAATTCCCTTACTTCTTAAATTTACTCTATAAGCATGATCCTGCACCTGTTATTTATAAGACTATCTAAGTACTCTTTTGAAAACAATATTAGAACTACATTTACCAAGCAAGAGATCTGGATATCATTAAAAATTCTACAAGACAGAAACATTTGTGAACCAGGGTAGAAGGCAAACTTATGGTCAGTAATGTGCAAAATTATGAACAATTTAACTTTCTTATTGGTAAGTTTCCTCCAAGAAACTGGGTTTTTGAATTTATTATCAGTTAAACCAGAATTTTTCAGGTGTAAAATTCATCAGTATCAATTGTTTTGCTTTTTCCCAAGCCTCCAAACAGCTATCAATACTTAATTCTGTTTGTACAAAGTATCTTTTGTGTAATGCAAATTTCTGTTGTTTTCCCCGAGGGGATAAAATATATGGCAAAGGGAAGAAAATGTAAGATGAATCCTGAATCTAATACATGAGTTTTTTTTTTCTTTTTACATAGTGTTTGTGTCAGAGTCAGAAACAAAATCTAATTTAGAATACTCACCAGCTAAAAGAAAACAGTTTTATGTGGCAAACCTACTGCCCCAGAAAACAAGTAATTAAAGGACCTCTTAAAATAGCAGCCATAAAACTGACATTCTGTGGGAGACCATGTGTTCATTACTGTTCTTTTTATTGAAGATCCTCCCTGGGCACTGTTCTGAGAATTGAAATCCACTCTCAGAATGAGTACTTCACCCAAGGACTTTGCATCCTCTTCTGGAGGGAAAAGGTTAGTGCATGCCCAGTGTACTTAGGATAGTTATATCATGTTGGGTGGAAATATGACCTTGTTGTTGTCTTTATTTGGATATTACATGTGGCTTAAGGAGATCTGTATGGGTGCCAGATTGATATGGGATGGACTTGTGGTAGCTAATTGTATGTGTCAGCTTTGTTAGGTCATGGTAACTAAATAGTCAAGCATGATTCTACATATTTCAACGAAAGTACTTAATTTTTTTAAGAGTATAGCTGACACACAATATTCATTAGTTTTAGGTGACAAGGAAAATATTTTTTGGATGAGATTAACATTGAAATCCCTAGGCTTTGAGTACTGTGAGTTTGACTTATCCAATCAGTTGAAGGGCTTAATAGAAACAAAACTGACCTCTCTGAAAAAAGAAGGAATACTCTGCCAGCAGACCAACTTTGGAATTAAAGTACAAAATGAAGCCTTCCTGGGTCTTCAGCCTGCTAGCCCACCCTGCAGATTTGAACTTGTCAGCCTCCACAATCATCTTACCTAATTCCTTAAAATAAATCTCTCTCTCTCTCTCCCATCTATCTATTTATACATTTATACATCATATTGGGTTATTTGTTTTTTCACCTCTCTGGAGAACTCTGACTAATACAGATCATGAGAGACAAAGCTTAGAGAGGCAGAAGAGAATTTTTCCTGGGTTTAAGAACTTGGGGCATGGCAGACACTATTCCCTTACCCTACCTGCTATTTTCCTGTTTAGGCAAGGAATTATAGGAGAGTCTGTGATGTTACTCTGGCTGAAAGAGGTTGGGGGGAAGCTTCTACAGACGGGCAAATGGGCCTTCCTTTATATCTTATGTTACTGCAGATAGAATCCTGTATTTCCCCCAATTTCCCCAAATGGGAATTGGAGTTAGATGTTGGAATCATTTATTGGTGCTAGTAATGAAATTTTGGTTTCCTACAAATATTACAATACATTTGCTTGAATTTCCTAGTATTTAGGAGGGAAGGTGCCCTCTCCACAATGTAAATAAAGAAATGAACATGATGGCCCACGTCTTCCCCCTAAGACAGGACACTACCACTTCAGAGGAGGGAAGCTCCACCCCAAGACTGCTAGGAGTGGGGGCTATTGGCATTCAAGTAGGTCTTCTGTCTTCTCTCATACAGTCCTCACCTGATCTGGCGGGAGCACTGCCTCATCTGTGAGGCTTTCCAAACTTGGATAGATTTCTTTCTACTCCACACTGGCCATCTCTCCTCTTTTTCACAGCAAAACTTCTCCAGTCATCATCTCTGCAGCCTCACTTCACCTTCTTCCATACCTGACTCCATTCAGGCTTTACTCTTCATTATGTTACAAAGACCGCCCCAGTCAAGGTCACTCTTGACCACCATGTTGCCAGATGCAAAACATTATAGCTAAGTTATAACATTATGCTAAGTTCTCATCTTCTTTCATATCTCAGTGGCACTGATGATTCAGTTCTCCTTGAAACATGTTTTCTTTAGGCTTCTGTCCAGTAGAATTAAAATGGGGTTTCCTCCTAGCTCATTTGCTATTCCTTCTCAAATATTTTTGCAGATATTTCTGCTGCTTAACATTGAAAACATAGAGTATCGAAGAGCTCAGTCCTGTATTCTATGTAATTACACTGCATAATCAGGCCTATGGCTTTCAATACCATCCATACGCCTCACAAATCTCATTTCCAATTGTGGCCTTTGCCCTGAAATCCAGGTTTGTATATCCAGTTTCCTACTTCACATCTCTGTGAACTGTTCCCTATGTTTGTAATCCCTAATTTTTCACAGTTAGTTCCTTCTTCTTATTTAAATTTCAATTTTTATAGTGTCTGTATAAATATTATCAGCTATGTATCTATTTCTTATCTGTCATTTATCATCAATCACTCAGTTTTAATTCTATGCATAACTTGTACCAGTATATATCCTTCTTTCCTTTAAAAAAAAGTCAGTTAGTTAACATCCAGTGTCATATTAGTTTCAGGGGTACAATATAGTGATTCAGCAATTCCATACAACACCTGTGCTCATCACAGCAAGTGACCACCTTCATCCCCATCACTTATTTTGCCCATCTCTCCCCACCTCCCCTCTGATAATCATCAGTTTGTTCTCTATAGTTAAGAGTCTGTTTCTTGGTTTCTCTTTCTCTCTCTCTCTCTCTCTCTTTTCCCCTTTACTCATTTGTTTTGTTTCTTAAATTCCACACAGGAGTGAAATCATATAGTATTTGTCTTTCTCTAACTGACTTATGTTGCTTAGCATAATACTCTCTAGCTCCATCCATGTCATTGCAAATGGCAAGATTTCATTCTTTTCTCATGGCAGAAAAATACTCTATTCTATAGATACCACCTCTTCTTTATCCATTCATCAGTCAAAGGACACTTGAGCTGCTATATCTTGGCTATTGTAGATAATGCTGCTATAAGCATCAGGGTGCATGTATTCCCTTGAATTAGTATTTCTGTATTCTTTGGGTAACTACCCCATAGTGCTATTGCTACCTCAATAGGGTAGTTCTATTTTAAACTTGCCAAGAAACTTCCATACTGTTTTCCACAGTGGCTGCACCAGTTTGCATTCCCACCAGCAGTGCACAAAGGTTCCCATTTCTCCACATCCTAACCAACACCTGTTGTTTCTTGTGTTGTTGATTTTAGCCATTCCAACAGGTGTGAGGTGGTATCTCATTGTAGTTTTGATTTGTATTTCCCTGATGGTAAGTGATGATGAACATCTTTTTATATGTCTGTTGGCCATCTGTATGTCTTCTTTGGATAAATGTCTGTTCATGTCTTCTGCCCATTTTTGATTGGAATATTTGATTTTGGGTTGAATTGTGTAAGTTCTTTATATATTTTGCATATTAACCCTTTATTAGATATGCCATTTGCAAATATCTTCTCCCATTCTAAATTAGTTTGCCTATCAATTTTGTTGATAGTTACCTTTGCTGTGCAGAAGATTTTTATTTTGCTGTAGACCCAATACTTTATTTTTGCTTTTGTTTCCCTTGCCTCAGGAGACATATCTAGAAAAATGTTGCTTCAGCCAGTGTCAGAGAAGTTACTGCCTGTGTCCTCTTCAAGGACTTTTATGGTTTCAGGTCTCATATTTAAGTTTTTAATCCATTTTGAATTTATTTTTGTGTGTGGTCTAAGTAAGTGGTCCAGTTTTATTCTTTTGAGTGTAGCTGTCCAAGTTGGATATTCTTTACTGTTTTGCTGAAGATTAATTGGCCATGTAGTTGTGGGTTTACTTCTGGGTTCCCTTTTCTGTTCTACAAAATAGACTTGTGCCACTTCAACACTGTTTTTATTACTACAGCTTTGTGGTATAACTTGAAGTCCAGGATTGTGGTGCATCCAGCTTTGCTTTCCTTTTTCAAGATTGCTTTGGCTGGCTATTCAGGGTTTTTTGTCGTTTCATAAAAATTTTAGAATTATTTGTTCTGGTTCTGTGAAAAATGGTATTTTGATAGGGGTTGCATTAAATATGTAGATTGCTTTGGATCATGTGGACATTTTAACAATATTTGTTCTTCCAATCATGGAATATCTTTCCATTTCTTTATGTTGTATCAAATTCTTTTTTTTAAATTAAAAAAAGATTTTATTTATTTGAGGTGGGGCATATGAGAGAGCAAGAACAGGGATAGGGACAAAGGGAAAGGGAAAGACAGACTCTGTTGAGCAGGGAGCCCTGATGCAGGGCTCTATGCTAGGACCCTGAGATCATGATCTGAGCTGAAGGCAGGCACTTAACTGACAAAGCCACCCAGGTTCCCTGTCTCAAGTTCTTTCATTGGTGTTTTATAGTTTTCAGAATAGAGGTCATTTACCTCTTTGGTTAAGTTTATTCATTGATATCTTATTATTTTTGGTGTAATTGTAAAAGATACTGCTTTCTTAATTTCTGTTTCTACTGCTTAATTATTGGTATATAGAAAGGCAACAGATTTCTGTACATTGATTTTGTTGTATCCTGCAACTCTACTGAATTTGTGTTATAGTTCTAGAAATCTTTCAGTGTAGTCTTGGGTTTTGTATATATAGTATCATGACATCTGCAAGTAGGGAAAGTTTGACTTCTTCCTTGCCAATTTTGGATGACTTTTATTTCTTTTTGTTGTCTAATTGCTGTGATTAGGCCTTTCAGCATATGTTGAATAAAAGTAGTGAGAGTGGACATCTGTATCTTGTTCCTGACCTTAGGGGAAAAGTTATCAGTTTTCACTATTTTTTTAAAGATTTTATTTATTTATTTGACAGACAGAGATTACAAGTAGGCCAGAGAGGCAGGCAGGGAGAGAGAGGAGGAAGCAGGCTCTCCGCGGAGCAGAGAGCCCGATGTGGGGCTCGATCCCAGGACCCTGGGATCATGACCTGAGCCGAAAGCAGAGGCTTTAACCCACTGAGCCACCCAGGCACCCCTTGGTTTTCACTATTAAGGATGATGTTGGGTATGGGGTTTTCACATATGGCCTTGATCATGTGGAGATATGTTCTCTCTAAACTCACTTTGTTGAGGGTTGTTGTTTTTTTTTTAATCATGAATGGATATTGTACTTTGTCAAATAATTTTCCTGTGTCAACTGAAATGATCATATGGTTCCTATCTTTTCTTCTTATTGATGTGATGTATTTTGTTGATTGATTTGCGAATATTGAACCCCCTTGCAACTAAGGAATAAATCCCACTTGATCGTGGTGAATAACTTTTTAAATGTATTGTTGGATTCTGTTTGCTGGTATTTTGTTAAGTATCTTTGCATAAATGTTCATCAGAGATATTGGCCTATAGTTCTCTTTTTTAGTGATGTTTTTATCTGGTTTTGGTATCAGGGTAATACTGGCCTCATTGAATGAATTTGGAAGTTTCCCCTACTCTTCTTTTTTTGGAATAGTTTGAGAAGAATAGGTATTAACTCTTCTTTAAATGTTTTGTAGCATTCTGTAAAGTCCTCTGGTCCTGGACTTCTGTTTGTTGGAAGTCGTTTGATTAGTGATTCAGTTTCTTTGCTGGTTATTGGTCTGTTTAAATTTTCTATTTATTCCTGTTTCAGTTTTTTTAGTTTATATGTTTCTAGGAATTTATCCATTTCTTCTAGGTAGTCCAGTTTGTTAGCATATAGTTTTTCATAATAGTCTCCTATAATTATTTGTATTTCTGTGGTATTGGTTATTTCTCTTCTCTCATTTGTGATTTTATTTATTTTAGTACATTCTCTTTTTCCTGTTAAGTCTGGTTAGAGGATTATTAATAATTTTTTTTTAGTTTTTCAAAGAAGAAGCTCCTGGTTTCATTGCACTGTTGGGGTGGTGGTGGTGGTGGTGTTAAGTTTCTATATTATTTATTTCTGTTCTCATCTTTATTTTTTCCTTCCTTTTGCTGATTTTAGGTTTTGTTTGTTTATATCTTTCTTACTTGTTTACTTATTGTATTTCGTTTTCTACTACTTATATGAAAATTCCCTGAGATTACAAGAGTGCCTGACAGAGTAGAAGCCTAATTTCTTGGAGACATGATTGAGAGATTATCACTTATAGCTCACCATTTAGCATCTAAGTTTCTACTACTATGATATGTTGCTATTACTCAGATATTTGTCTGGATATCTACATATTTAATATTTACAGTGTAGAGTTAAGTCCAAATGGTGTTTAGAAAGTGTTCCTATTTTTTAGGCAAAAATATGAGGCCTAGCAATTGAAGGAACCAGTTTCAAATCGCATATCTAGTCTAGCATACTTGGCTCCTACATTAATTCCCCACCCCTACCAACAATTCTCTTATTTTGACATTTCTGTCTTAGGGACTATCTTTCCTCATGCAGTCCTGGTCTCTGTCACTTCCTCTGCCTGATGTTTCGAGTGAGGATGACAGCTTCCACCTCCTTGGTTACTCCCTTTTGAGGCTGAGTAGAGCTAAAACACACTACCACAGTAGGAACAGTATCTATGCTTATTCTTCTTCATAGCTGTCTTTATTTGTCCTTTACTTTTGAAGGATAATTGCACTGGATGCAAAGTTTTAGGTTGATGGTTTCTCTTTTAACATTAATTTCACTGCCATTTTTGCCTTGCTTGCATGGTATCTGACAAGATGTCCACTGCAATTCTTATTCTTGTACCTTCTATGGGTAAGTTTTTTATTTGTTTTTATCCCCCGTACCCCACTTTTCTTAAAGATTTTTTCTGTATCATTGATTTTCTGTAGCTGAATATGATATCCCTAGGTAGACATACATATGCACATATATGTGTATGTATATGTATATATGTGTATATGTTTATATTTATCCTGCTTTGTGGTCTCTGAGCTTCCTGGATCTGTGGCTTGGTGTCATTAATTATGGAATTCTCAGCCATTATTACTTCATTTATTTCTCTTACTCTTTTGACTTTTTTCTTCTTCTGACATTTCAATTATTTGTATGTTTTACCTTTAGAAATTATCCCACAGTCCTTGGATGTTGTATTCTCTTCCCTTTTTTCATTCTCTTTTCTCTTTATAGCTCAGTTTTTAACATTTCTATTGACCTATATTTAAGTTCACCGATTCTTTCCTCAGCTACCTCCAGTCTACTAATGCATCTACCAAAGGCATTCTTCATTTCTGTTACAGTGGTTTTGATTTCTAGCATTTCTTTGTGATTCTTTCCCAGAATTTCCATCTCTCTGCTAATATTACTCACCTATTTTTGTCCATTAATATGATAATTATCATATTAATCATAGTTACTTGAAATTCCAAACTAGGCCTGATAAAACCAACATTTGTGTCATACCAGAGTATGATTCTGATATTTGTTTTGTCTCTTCAGACTGTGTTTTTCCTCACATTTAAGTATACCTTGTAATTTATTTTTGTTACTGAACAAAGGACATGATGTATTAAACTGAGGTATTTAGGCCTCTAGTATGAAGTTTTATGTTAATTTGGCTAGTAGTTGGACCATACTTAATGTTTGCTATAGCTGTGAGTAACAGAAGCTTCAATTCCTCTAGCTTTTTTGGGGAGAGAGGGAATGCCCTGTTATCTTTGGGGTTCCCTAGAGTCTTAGTCTTAAAGTTTTTTCAGGTGAATCCAGTATTACATTGCTGTTGTGGTGGTAAGGTATGAGAGAGGGGAAGCATTTTATAATATTATGCTTAAATCTCAGTTGTTTAGTGGCCCTGTGTCTCTGGGCTTTGACCTTCACATGTGTTGTTTAGCTTCCCTGCCCTCTTCTTGCCAAGGGAAAAGAATTGGAGCTTTGGCAAGTTGTGTTTTAATGATTGCTAATCTCTGAAATAGAAGTACTAACTTAGTACCTAAAGTGAGTAATGGATGACAGCCAAGATGAATTTAGGGATTATCTTACTTGTTTCTTGTTTCCTTGTTCCAGACATGTATATTTACATTTTGGCCAATAACCCTTCTTTGTTGGACTAGAGCCTCAGCTTCCCCAGGAGCGTCCATTTTTGGCATCTCAAGTATATAGGACCTTCCCTGAGGTCTTGGTTTCTAAGATGTAGAGAGCCTTTAATTTCCTTATTTATGGCTTTTACTCAGAGGCAACATGTTTCCTCTCTTTTCTATCTGTCCTTCCGTCTTTCACTCATTCCTTCCTTCCTACCTTCCTTTCTTCCTTTTCCTTTTAATATTAGTATTTAGCATGTTTTTGTTAAGCTAAACATTTTACTTCTTAATGGTAGCATTTATCAGAATAGATAATTTAGTTGAAGATGGCTGCCTGATGAGACTTTTCAAAACTGATTTGAAATGCAAATTAATACAAGCAATTACCAGATACTATACATGGTCTTAAAATGGAAGGCTTTAAATGACATTTCCCTGGCAATCTGTGAATCCCAAAGATCAGACATTCTCTTTATTCAATAAATTAAATATGCATCCAAAGCCCAGTTTGAGTTTACCATCATATAGTCATTCTTACTGTAGCCAGTTCTGAAATAAGGATGACCTTATCAACCTAAGAATTACTTCCCACTTGGGAATATATAATTTGGAAAGAGAGATACCTTGTGTTTTGGGATGGGTTCTGATGGCTTCGGAGGATGAAGACCAATGTGATATTTAGGGAGATGGATTTTCCCCCCCTCAGTCTGACTTAGGAAAATAACATTTATTAAGGTTTTTTGTTTTGTTTTGTTTTGCTTATATCAAACACTTTATACTCATTCTATATTCAATGAATATTTAATGAGTACTACCATGTTTTGGCCATATAGTTAATTGCTGGGGATGCAGTGGGGATTCATGAGAGAAGGGACAGACTCAGTCCCTTCTCTCATGAATCATTTATTTTGGTTGGGAAAATAAAATGAATCCAGAGAATAATAAATACCCTGATTGGAATAGAGGATGGCTGAGTGAATAGATAAGAAGAGGGTGGACATTAAATAGGGTAGAGCAAGTAAGGCCTTTTTGAAAGGTGACATTTGTTTGCATTGCACTGTTGGAGAACCAGCCAACCACTCATTTTCTAATTTTTACAAGAATGCAAGACAAAGGTAACATTAGTTAAGCTGGTACAGGTGAAGAAATAAATTATTCAACTAGATTAAGTAATTTCTCTAAGTTACATGGACTTCAAATAACCCATTTGTCTCTAAAGCTGTTCATTGCCCATCACATCCCACAGACACTTATTCCCCAGCTGCCTCAGGTTTGGGCAGAAACAGTTCTTCGTTGATCTAATCTTGGACTTTAGACATGGAACAGAGAATTTCCTAAGAAAACTAATGTAGAGTCACCTATTTTTCAGTAAATACATAAAAAAGAAGAAAAGGTAGCCACTTAATTACCTTTTCATAAAAAAGATATTTTAATATCAAAAGTGTTGAAGGGGTATTTTCTGAGACTAAAGGACATGAATCCAAATTAAAGAAATTAGCTTTATGAAACACACTATTTTGTCTTTATTTTACTTATTTCACAAAGAACCACTAGAACCACAACATAAGTGGGTCCATTTGAGAACTGATGGACTCAATGATCTGGGGGTTGGGGCTATCTCCAACCTTGAGAATCTTAGGTTGATGTAAACCTCCTAAGCTTGACGTGTAGAGGGGCAACACAGGGAGATGATTTTCTGTGAGGATATAAACTGTTAATTGAATCAGTCCCGAAAACGGTAGGTCATCATGACCTAAATATTTTCGGTTTGTCTTTTCACTTGAAATTTGTATCTATTTAAGGAAGAGGAGATGATGCATTCTCTATTCACTAAAAAGTTCAAACTCAAAGCTCATTACAAAATAATTTGTAAACTCTTTTCTTTTTTTTTTTTTAAGATTTTATTTATTTATTCGACAGAGATCACAAGTAGGCAGAGAGGCAGGCAGAGAAAGAGGAGGAACAGGTTCCCTGCTGAGCAGAGAGCCCAATGTGGGGCACAATCCCAGGACCCTAGGATCATGACCTGAGCTGAAGGCAGAAGCTTTAACCCACTGAGCCAGCCAGGCGCCCCTATAAACTGTTTTCAATAGACATTTGCTCCATTGGCTTGAATAAGTTAAGAGATTAGATTCACTGCCTTTCTTATTAATTAAAGAGTTAGAAATGACCATTTGGTCTTCTTTTTTTTAAAAAAAAGACATTTACTCAGCATTATAATTTGACTATTACATTTAGAAATCAACAGCATACATGCAAAAAAAATCTACATTAAAACCCTTTGTTGGAATGCTTTACACTTTTCACAGAACAGAAGCTAAAATAACCTGTTATACAATTGGTCACAAATCAAGTCTTCAAGTTTTTTGCTCATACACACAAGTATCTTCTTTGTAACAGCGAGGCCCTGTCACCACTGTGCGTGGCTGCGTTCACAAATCTGTAGCAGTGTACAGCTTCACTGTCACTTCTCTGGCTCTCCTCTCCTGCTGAACTTTTTCCCTGGCAGTAATTAAAACCTTCTTCCACTGCCATAGATCATGATGCTGCTGGAACTGCCAGAGCCACCTTGGTTTCGTGGTTTGACAAAGTATTGGCCTCTACCAGCACCACTGGCCAGAGCTTCTGTCCAGAATTTCTTCCTTATGGGTCCAAAATTTGAAGACTGATTGTGGTAATTGCCAAAATTATAGCTTCCACCACCTCCAGAGTTTCTTCTATCATTACCAGATCTGCGATGGCCATCCCTGCTACCACCATATCCACCACTACCTCGACGGCCACCAAAGCCACCTCGCTCACTGGTTTCCTCCACGACCAAAGTTGTCATTCCCACCAAAACGACCTCCACAACCACCACCAAAGTTGCCAGAACCAATTTGATCCCTTTACTAGATGAAGCACTAGCCATCTCTTGCTTAGATAAGGCTTTCACAGTTGTGGCCATTCACGGGATGGTATTTTTAAATGACAATCTCGTCTACAGAGTCATGGTCATCAAATGTTATAAAAGCAAAGTCTTTCTTCTTGCCACTGCCTTGGTCAGTCAGGATTTCAACCACTCCTGTTTTCCCATACTGTTCAAAATAATCTCTCAAATGATGTTCTTCAGTGTCTTCTTTAATGCTACCACCACAAATCTTTTCCACAGTTAATTAAGTGGGTATGAGGTCTTTGAGAATCTTCTCCTGAGACAGTCCTCTTTAGTTCCACAGCTCTTCCATCCACCGTATGTGGCCTTGCGTTCATGGCTGTATCCACCTCCTCCACAGGGGAATATGTGACAAATCCAAAGCCTCTGGAGCACTTGGTGTTTGGATCTCTCATGATCACACAGTCTGTAAGCATTCCCCATTGCTCAGAATGGTTCCTCAGACACCCATCAGTTGTTTCAAAGCTCCAACCTCTAATGAAGAGCTTCTGCAGCTGTTCAGGCTCTTTGGGAGACTCTGGTTAGACATGACTGCAGGGGGAGGAGAGGCTTTAATGATGCCTGCTTGGCTGGCAGAAAGCGACCATTTGGATTTCTATGAATAGGAATGTATGTGTGTGAATAGGTATGTATGTTTCATATCTTTGTTATGAATATTCAAGTATTGATCAATTTATGATATTGATATAATGTATCTTTTTCCTAACCATGAAATATAAGCAAAACTAGAAAATGTAGAAGAACAAGTACTATTTAAAATTCTGTGAAAACATAATGACAACTTCAGAAGAAATAATTATGCACAACAGCAGCAATAGCATCCTTGAGGCTGTTTCTATAGCATTTCAAGTACCTGACTGTGTCAGTTGTGCCAGAGTTCATCTCCTAGAGAGACAGGATAAGAAGGGTGGGCTAAAGCCTCAAGGATCAATTGAAATTTCAGTTCTGTACATAAGTAAAAATAGTGAAGGTACAGGCTATTTGAGTGTCTGGCACTTTTTCTTTAGTCAATATAACCATTATTACCTTCACACTATTTTATCTCCCTCTTTTAGGCTTGATAGCATGAGCTAAGAGCAATTGATTTCACAAAGCAATTGAAAGGATAAAGTGAACAAATTATGAAAAATGTACCAGGCACAGGTGAATGCATACTACAATATTAACAAAGCTCTAAAATACTTAGAATTATTTTGAAGCTTTCCCTCTGATTAATGTTTAATGTGTTTTTTTTTTTTTAAATTTCAAAAGAAGATAAGGATGGTACAAGGAAGAGGTGGGAAACCTATAAGGAAGTCAAATTGCTTGTAATCCCACTACTAGGATCAGCACTATTAATGTTCTTCTGAATTCCTTCTAATCTTTAAAACATATATGTAATATATAATATATATATAATTTTGTTTTAATAAATATATGGTCATATTATGTTAAATAACTATTAGATTTATTTCATTATCTATTTCTATATTTTGTTATGTATAATATTTATTAAAAATAATTACAATTTTCTATCCTTTCATTAAATAATATTATGAGGTATTTTACATAGCAAGAAATTTTTTTGCAACAGATATTTTTGATACAGATGCTTTCTATGATGACCTAATATTTTTCATATAAAAATATTAAACTTTTTCTAATTAGTCCCCCACTCTTAGCATTAAGGGTGTTTCCAGTTTTCCCTTCTTAAAAATAATGCTACAATAAACATGATTAAATATACATCTGTTTGAAACTTTGAAATATTTCCTTAGATTAAATTTCTAAAAGTAGAATTGCTATGTTAAAGACTGTGAACTCTGCTAGGAATCTTTACAGCAGAAAAGTAGAAACAGTCTTACAGTATGGTCTAACTTTAACTGTATCTTCACCCCAACAGGTGTTATCATTGAAAAAATACATTTGATAACTTGATAGATGAAAACAAACTCATTCTATCAATATGAATTTCTTTATTATTTTTTCTTTTTAGTGAGATTCATTCATGCATTCATTCATTAAAATTTCCACAAAGCATCATTCTGGCAGGGCATCTGACCTGTGCAGTTGCACGAGGCTCCAATGCTCAGAAGTGCTTTCTGCTTGGTTTAACACTCTGTTGCCATCTTGAAATTCTTAAAAATTTTATCTTTGCACTTATGTTTTCCGAGTAAAGTCTGATGGAACAATGGAATATGTGTATAAGCAGAGGAAATAAATGCAATATGTGAGTCCACTGCATATAGTGTTTGTGATGTTCCATAAGCAGAGAGTTCTGGGAGAAACCAGACACATGGGAATCCAGTGAGACTCAACATGGGTACAAGATAAGCATGAAACATCAAAAGTTGAGTAAGTAGGGAAGATGCTGATAGCTCCAAGTGGCCATGCTTTCTGTTTGTACAAGAGTTCTTTTTTTTTTTTTTTAAGATTTTATTTATTAGAGAGATAGAGAGAGAGAGCACAGAGGGAGAGTGAGAGGGAAAAGCAGACTACCAGCTGAGCAGGGAGCCTGACATGGGGCTTGATCCCAGGACCCCGAGATCATGACCTGAGCTGAAGGCAGATGCTCAACTGACTGAGCCACATAGGCAACCCCCTCCCTGAGCTTGCTTCTTTTTTTTTTTTAAATATAGGGATTTTTTTAAAAAAGATTTTTAATTTATTTAATAGACAGAGAGAGATCTCAAGTAGGCAGAGAGGCAGGCAGAGAGAGAGGGGGAAGCAGGCTCCTTGCTGAGCAGAGAGCCCAACGTGAGGCTCGATCCCAGCACCCTGGGATCATGACCTGAGCCGAAGGCAGAGGCTTAACCCACTGAGCCACCCAGGTGCCCCCTGAGCTTGCTTCTAATGTAGAAAGAAGGTAATAGTTTTCCAAGAAAAATGAACAACCAAGGAACCCTATCATATCCTTTCTTTTTAATGTTACTTTCTTGTGTAAGCCATTATAGTCATCATATGATGATATAGAAGGGAAGAAAAAGATAAGACAACCCATAGTTCCTTTTTTTTCTTTTTCTTTCTATTTTTAAATATTTATTTATTCTAGAGAAAGAGAGAGAGCACAAAAGAAGGGGGGGCGGAGACTGAGGGAGAGGGAGAGAGAAAATCCCAAGCAGATACCACGCTGAGCATGGAGCTAGACAGGAGGCCAGATCTCACAAAACATGAGATCATGACCTGAGCCAAAATCAAAAAAGTCAGATGCTTAACCGACTGAGCCACCCAGGTGCCCCACTTCTTTTTCCTTCTTTCTTTCTTTCTGTTAAGCCACCCAGGTGCCCCACTTCTTTTTCTTTCTTTCTTTCTTTCTTTCTTTCTTTCTTTCTTTCTTTCTTTCTTTCTTTCTTTCTTCTTTCTTTCTTCTTTCTTTCATCTTTTCTTGCTCGTGATAAAGAAGAGAATATTGTGACCCGAAGCAGGAGAGTCAAGAGCCCTAGAATAAAACTGTGAATGCATAGTATTGTTCATCTGATGTACATAAGAACTATTTTTGATTCTCCTACAAGATGGAAATGGAAAAGACATATCTTCCAGCTCAATTTGGACATACCAGAGGCTATGTTAAAAATCTACTTGTGGGGCGCCTGGGTGGCTCAGTGGGTTAAAGTCTCTGCCTTTGGCTCAGGTCATGATTCCAGGGTCCTGGGATCGAGCCCCACATCAGGCTCTCTGCTCAGCGGGAAGCTTCCTTCTCTTCCTCTCTCTCAGCCTACTTCTCTGTCTACTTGTGATCTCTGGCTGTCAAATAAATAAATAAAATCTTAAAAAAAATCTACTTGTAATAACATCACATCTGATATATTAACTGCAGTTTAGGCTTCTACTTGGTTTAAGGTGGCATTAGTTAATTATCATATGCTATGATATAGACTGCTGTTTGCAGAGGACAAATTGACTAATTAAATAAGAATATGATGGTACTATCACTTCTGCATTGCTTACCCCATTGAGGGTGATGCTAATGTCTACTATTCTACCTTGGATATACTATATTTTTGTTTCACTGTCTTAGCTGAGATTGGGGAGTGGCAATTTCAGGGGTCTCCACTTTACCTTCATTAGTATAGTAGTTTTATTCATGGACAAAGGAATCTCTGTTAGGGTAGTGTCAGTGTCTGAGTATGGCCAGTCCAATTATACATTTGGGAACTCAAAAAATAGTAGTGGGTATGTCTGTGGACTCAGTGGACTCATTGTAGATTGACCTTAGTCCAGGAATCCATTTATTTCCCAACTTCACAAGCTCCTACTCTAATAGGGGGGTTTTAGTGGTATTTTGACCCCTTGGGTATTAATTTTTGATTTTGATATTTGGGAAATATTTTCTCCTCTTCAATTTTCTCAAAAAATTTGTGTAAAATTGGTATCATTTTTTCTTTAAATGTTGGTAGAATTCACTAGCGAAGCCACTGGTGAATGTAGGGATTTTAAAAAAGTTATTTTCTTGCTAAAACTCATACAGGAATTCAGCAAAATGGTGGGATATAAAATCAATGCAGAAATCAGTTGCATTTCTATACACTAACAATGAGACAGAAAAAAAGAGAAAGTCAGGAGTTGATTCCATTTACAATTTCACCAAAAACTATAAGACATGTAGGAATAAAGCTAACCAAAGAGGTAAAGAATCTGTACTCTGAAAACTATAGAACACTTATGAAAGAAAGTGAGGAAGACACAAAGAAATGGAAAAACATACCATACTTATGGACTGAAAGAACAAATATTGTTAAAATGTCTATGAAACCCAGAGCAATGCAATCCCTATCAAAATACCATCAGCATTTTTCACAGAGCTGGAACAAACAAACCTAAAATTTGTATGGAACCGGAAAAGACCCTGAATAGCCAAAGGAATATTGAAAAAGAAAACCAAAGCTGGTGGTGTCCCAGTTCTGGACTTCAAGCTATATTACAAAGCTGTAATCATCAAGACAGTGTGGTACTGGCACAAACACAGACACATAGATTAGTGGAACAGAATAGAGAACCCAGAAATGGACACTCAACTCTATGGTCATCTAATATTCAACAAAGCAGGAAGGAATATCCAGTGGAAAAAAGACAGACTCTTCAACAAATGGTGTTGGAAAAATTGGACAGCCACATTCAGAAGAATGAAACTGGACCATTTTCTTACATCATACACAAAAATAAACTCAGAATGGATGAAAGACCTAAATATGAGATAGGAATCCATGCAAATCCTAGAGGAGAACAAAGGCAGCAACCTCTTTGATCTCAGCCACAGCAACTTCTTATTAGACATGTCTTCAAAGGCAAGAGAAACAAAAGCAAAAATGAACTATTGGGACTCCACCAAGATAAAAAGCTTTTGCACAGCAAAGGAACCAGTCAACACAACCAAAAGAGAACCAACAGAATGGGAGATACTTGCAAATGTCTTATCAGATAAAGGGCTAGTATCCAAAAGCTCTAAAGAACTTATCAAACTCAATACCCCAAAAAACAAAGAATCTAATAAAAAATTGGGCAGAAGACATGAACAGATATTTCTCCAAAGAAGACATATAAATGGCCAACAGACAATAAAAAATGCTCAACATCACTAACCATCGGGGAAATACAAATCAAAATCACAATGATATAGCACCTCAACCAGTCAGAATGACTATAATTAACAAGTCGGGAAACAACAAATGTTGGCAAGAATGCAGAGAAAGGGAAACCATCTTACACTGCTGGTGGGAATGCAACTTGATGCAGCCACTCTGGAAAACAGTATGGAGGTTTCTCAAAAGGTTAAAAATTGACTATCCTATGACCTGGCAGTTTCATTACTAATTACTTAGCCAAAAGATAAATGTAGTGATCAAAAGGGGCACCTGCACCCCAGTGTTTATAGCAGCAATGTCTGCAATAGCCAAATTATGGAAAGAACCTTGATGTACATTAACAGAAGAATGGATAAAGAAGATGTGGTGTACACGTGTATACACACACATACACACACACACAAGAATATTGACCAACCACCAAAAAGTGAAGTTTTGTCATTTGCAATGATGTGGATGGAACTGGAGGGTACTATGCTGAACAAAATAAGTCAATCAGAGAAAGACAATTATATGATTTCACTCATGTGGAATTTAAGAAACAAAACAGGGGAAGGGAGAGAAAAATAAAATATGAAAAAAATCAGAAAGGGAGACAAACCATAAAAGACTCTTAACTATAGGAAACAACCTGAGATTGCTGGAAAGGAGGGTAGTGGGGGGATGGGGTAACTGGGTGATGGGCATTAAGGAAGGTGTGTGATGTAATGAGCACTGTTTGTTTTATGCAACCGATGAATCACTAAAATCTACCTCTGAAATTAATAATACACTATATGTTAATTAATTGAATTTAACTAAAATAAAAAATTAATTTCTTTAATTCATATGGGGTTATTCAAATAAATTAAAATAGCTAGATGGCTCTTTGATGGAAAGTCTGGAAGAATCACTACTTCATCTTGGTTACAGTTTTGCAGGGTGTTCCTCAAGGGTAACAGGCTCTTTTTCAGTAGAGGGGTTCAGGGTCAGAGAGCTGACTGGTGGGGCAAGAGATCCAGAGATCTGGAGGTGGGGCAAGGGATTGTGATTTTCATGGAGGCCAGATCTCAGCCTTTCGTTCATTTTTTTTTATTATTATATATGCAATACTCCTGTTGGCTATCCAACTCCTTGTCTCTAGGAATATGTAAGAAGGACATATGAATAAATATCTACAAATCCCTTTGAATCAGGATCTCCTGGCTGCCATACCAATTTGTTCACCATTCTGAGTAATTATGTCCACCTTATCTATGAGGATTAAGTGCTACATTTTGGCTTTTCCTAGTTTGGATTCCTATTAACCCTATTGCTGCTAATGAGTCCAGTTCTTCAACAGTATGTCTTACTATCAGTACTGGTCTGCAGAGAACTGCTACAGTTGAACTTTTCACTGATTCTGGTGACCCCTCAGCTGAGCATTCCTTTTTGCCTTGCAAGAGAGTGTTTTCTGGATGTTTCTAGGAACGTGGTCAGCTGGTGGGTTTTTTGATTATATGATAGTTCTGTTGGAGCCTGCCTACTTCTCTGAGCCTGTTGATTTCTTCTTCCACAGCCTGTCACAGCAATTCTGGCATACATGTAATGTGGGCTTACAAGCTTTCCATTTTTCAAGCTTCAAAGAGCTGTCCCATCAGCATATTTAAACCAACGTGAGAATCTCTTTCCATATTATTAAACTGAGGAACAGGGCGAGGGTGCACTCTTAAAAAAACTCTCCCTTATCCAACTTTACATTCTTTATCCCCATGAAGTCTACTCTAGTACCAGCTGTCTTAGGTAAAGTTTCTAGAAGTATGAAATTTGTGTACAAGTTATTTATAGAGGGAGTGTTCTCTAGAGAAACCTATAAAGGAGTGAGGGAAACATAATAGAGCAGAGGAATCCAAGCAAAAGCGTGTTTCAGGAGAGGTATAACCTTAGCCTAATCCCACAGGAGCTCTGGAATGTGAATGTCATCATAGAAGTTGTCCTTCCCAAACACAAGGGGGCTGTTACACCCTTATATGGGCCAACCACCCTGACCCTTAGGGTGGGGTGAAATGTCTCAGTCATCTTAAGGCAAAGTGAATGTCATCAGCTGAGGACAGTTAGCTGAAGAGTGTGCTAATGGATGGGGAATGGGTACAATGACCCAGTAGAGTGCCTCCAGGTGACACACCAAAACTAGAGTCAATTCTATGGATATTCCCTGTATGCCTGGAGAGAATATGTATACTTGGTTTCAGGACTACTTACAATACAGCCATCTGGGATTTGAGAATAGGACTTTAAAAGGAGTTTTGTTTGGGGATGTCTGGGTAGCTCAGTTGTTATGTGTCTGCCTTCTGCTCAGGTCATGATCCCAGGGTCCTGGGATTGAGCCCCTCATTGAGCTGCTCATTGAGACCCACATTGAGCCCCACATTAGGCTCCCTGCTTGGCGGGATGCCTGTTTCTCCCTCTCCCACTCCCCCTGCTTGTGTTCCCTCTTTCCCTACCTCTCTCTGTCAAATAGATGAATAAAATCTTTAAAAAGAAAAAAAAGGAATTTCGTTTAGTACTTTCTATTTTGGTTTATAAGGCATTTCATTGGATGTGTAAGGACCAAAATGGATTTTACCTGCTTTTAAATAGCTGAGCTACATGAGAGGAGACCCATTATGCAGATTTGTAAGGTTAGTGATAATTTTGTGCATCATGAAAATGAATTGATTCAAAGATGTCTTTTGTCCTAGATTTTAAAAATAAGATGTTGAATTGCACAAACATTGAGCATTATACATATTTTATTACTGCATAGAGTCTGGGGGTATACCATCTAAGCTCTAAAAAAGCCCAAGGATTATTTTATTATCATGATTATATATTAATCCATGCTTTTAAAAAAATATATTTATTTATTTATTTATTTATTAGAGAGAGAGAGTATGAGAGGGGTGAAGGTCAGAGTGATTAGCAGACTCCCTGTGGAGCTGGGAGCCTGATGCAGGACTCAATCCCAGGACTCCGGGTTCATGACCTGAGCCAAAAGCAGTCACTTCACCAACTGAGCCACCCAGGCACCCCATCTACACTTTTTCTATATAACTCTAATCCATTAATTTTCCTTGCTGTGTACTATTCTATTGTATGAGGATGTCAGGTTATATATTGCTTTGTAAATGGACATTCAGGTCATTTCCAAATTTAGGTTAATACAAACAATACTTCTGTGAACATTTATATATATACACTGGAGTTCCTATGTTTATCTAGAGTATATTATGTGTAATAGAGGGATTGTTGAGCATAGAAGGTAACTTTGGTTTTGCCAGATAATAGAAAACTGGTTTTCAAAGCCATACCTATTCCTCAACAATACTTGGTATTGTCAGAATTTTTAATTTCTCTACTTTTGGTATATAGTGACATCAGATTTTTTAAAAAAATCATTGATGTAAAATATGCTTATTAGCCATTTGGATTTTTTCTCTCATTAAGTGTCTGTTTAAATGAATCTATCTTTATTAGCCAAGTAAGGGTAAACGAGAGTAAGGGAGGAAAACTCTTCTCATCTTTCCTTCTAGGTTCTTGGGCTGGCCTATTAATTAAATTGAAATAAGACAAATTAACAGGAGAAAAAAAAATTTATTTTGTATTTATGGGGGCTCCACACAGACAGGAGAGGGTCAAAGACAGGCAGTTGAGGCTTGTATGCCATCAAGAGCTAAGGAGGAAGGGTAGGGGTCTGGGTTTCCAAAAAGAAGGAATAGAATTCACAGGAAGATGGGAAGAGCAAATATTTGGTAGACAAATATTTGCCATACCATATGAATAAGTCTTTTTTGTGTAAAAATAAAAGTTATCTTTGGTAATAGACCTCTTCCAAGTATAGGCTCACCGTCTAAATTCTTTTACGTAGTTTAGGGGGAGCTAAAAAGGTCTTCCTGAGTCTGTCAGGCCTTGATTGTCTTTAACTCAAATAATCCACATGTCAAAATGGCACATTCTGGGAGCAGCCTGACCTAAACCCCATCACAAACCGTGTCTCAATTTCCTCATCTCAGAATGGGGAAATAAAATCTGATTCTAACATCTTAACACAATAGCACCAACTTGGCATGTCTACTTCTGTCCAGGGTGGAGAACTGCGTTTACCTGAATCGCCTCTCCTGCGTGGTTCCAAGTTACTGTGAATCAAAAGAGAAGCTCACATGAAATTTGGAAGGCCAAAGTGAAGCAGAGATATTTTGGAAGATTGGGAGAGCAAAGACAGTGATGGACAGACACAAAGGTGTGTGGTGAGTACCAGGATGTTGTTCTCCTACTGCTTTGCGTTCAGCTTATTTTCCTGGCTCCTGGCTCCTGGCTCCTGGCCCTGCTGATCAGCAACAGTCCCAAGACTCCTACAAGGCACTGGGTTCCAGGCCCACAAATATGATTTCCACAGAGGTAGAAACTTCCCCAAAGTAGACACTTCCACAGAAGATTTAAGTCATAGAATCTGCATAGTTGTTGAGTATCCCTAAAGTTACCTCCTGTCTCGTGAGTTGGCACTTCTTGCTGACATGATTAGTGATTATTTTCTACTCAACTCTCTTATTTCCCACTTCCAGACCTTCACTTGCCCAGCTCCTATCACTTCTTTGTAGACTTTTATTCCTATATAAAACTTATTACTGTATAGCTTGTAGCTCTGATATCCTGATTTAATTCTGATGGGATACCTTTTTGTTTGTTTGTTTAAAGATTTTATTTATTTATTTGACAGAGAGAGACACAGTGAGAGAGGGAACACAAGCAGGGGGAGTGACAGAGGGAGAAGCAGGCTTCCCGCTGAGCAAGGAGCCTGATGCTGGGCTTGATCCCAGAACCCTGGGATCATGACCTGAGCTGAAGGCAGCCACTTAACAGCTGAGACACCCAGGATCCCCTAATAGGATAGTTTTGATAGTTAGATGGAATGCAAAAGTTCTTTCAAAGGTTTAAATTGCCATTTGAAGGTAATTATTGGGTTGAGCTAAATAATGTATTGCTGAGCTTCTTACATAGAGAAACAGATTAGGTGACATTTAAAATGGTAAGGAAGACAAGCCAGCATAGACTATTATAGGCAGCGTGTTTCATGAAAATATTTTATTCTGTCATTTGTCTCACTCGGTTATTTGTCTGTTATCACATTGCTGACAAAATACTCCATCTAGCCTTCCTTTCCAGTTTAATTGCTTGGTAAGAAAGAGGTTGTAAAATAGACCTTAGAGACTTACAGAAGTTCTGACACATGGCAGGTGTCCTCAATTAATATTTAAAGTATAGAATATTATCAAACATCCAGAGATGCATATCAAGAACACCCAAAAAGATAAAGGTATAAGGGTTAAAATGAATTTTAAAAATATGTAAAAATGCTCTATTGCAAATTGCCCATTTTTGGCTGCCCGTGTGACACATTAAGATTGATCTTGCAGTGGGTCACTGTCAAAGTCTGTCAAAGACTCAGACATCTTTGTTATTATTTGTGACAGTTTTCTTGAGTCCACTGAATAAACTTAGTGCTTTATAAAGATAATAGTTTTTTTGGCTAATAGAGCAATAATTGATTAGTGGATTTCAGTAGCTGCTTTCATTACTTAATGGCCCGAGTAACAATAATAGGGCTATTCAACCATTCAAGATTCAAAACTGACACTTCTGTGATCAAGAGATACCTTAGGGAAGTGTAGAAAAGATTATGTGTCTGGGGTGTCTGGGTGGCTCAGTCAGTTAAGCCTCTGCCTTCAGCTCAGGTCATGATCCCAGGGTCCAGGGATCAAGCTCTGCATCGGGCCCCCTGCTCAGTGGGGAGTCTGATTCTCCCTCTCCTTCTGCCTGTTGCTCCCCCTGCTTGTACTCTCTCTCTGTGTTAAAAAAAAAATCAATACATCTTTAAAAAGATGAAAGAAAAGATTTTGTGAGCAGAATTATTGTTATCAAAAGAGAGTTGGGGTAAGAGTAGTGGAAGACAGGTGCTAAGTGGTATAGCATTACTTTCCCCGCCCCCCGCCAAGATTTACTTATTTATTTGAGAGAGAAAGAGCAAGAGAGCACACACAAGACGGAGGGGTAGGGAGAGAGAGGAACCTCAGGCAGACTCCGTGATGAGTATGGAGTCCAATGTGGGGCTCGATCTCATGACCCTAAGATCACAACCCAAGCCAAAACCAAGACTTGACACTTAAGCAACTTTGCCACCTTGGTGCCCCCATAACATCAGTCTTCTAAATAGGTTCTGTTATCAAAAATCTTTCAGTACAACTTATATCTGCTTTTATCTTCAGTTTCTTTTTTCCCCTAATGATGTGCATCTCAGTTAATTTAATGCTGTATGTGCATGACCTTGATCTTTATCCTGTGGGTGTTTTCAGTATGATTTCTGTCACCAAAAAGCTTATGGCAGTGTAGGAATATAAAGAGCTACATAATTTTAACAGCCTATAAAAAGAGACACAGATGACGAGAATGCAGATGAACAAGGTAGAAAAAGATTTAGAGAGAGAATGACATGATTTGGAGGCAAATTGAATGTTGAGGACAAAGGAGTCCAAAATGGCTTTGAACTTTCTCGTTTGCTTTATTTAGAAGAAAATGTTTACCACTAATGGAATTATACTGCTCAGGAAATGAGAAATGTTTTTTGAAGTGCAGATGGCAAGTCTGACTTTGGGCATAGTAGGATTTTAATTAATATTTGCTCAAGGAGTAATTTTCCAAAATTTTGGAATATCTAAGTAGTTGCAAAAGTACCAAATTCAGGAGAAAGGACAAGGTAAAGGATAACTACCCAGGTGATTGGTTTTTATATAGAATACACACTAATTATTAGTACCAGTAGTGGGATTAATAGAAAATATCTCATGATGGATCAGATAGTGATTTTTAACTTATGCAGAAATATAAGTGTGACCCTTCATTTTTTATCTCAATAATTTGATCCCCCTTTGCTATAGAGAACAAAAAAATAAGCACTGTAGTGATAAGTTAGTGGTGAGAAGATCTATAAAGCCAAATAAAATGTAAATATGTGGAAAATAATGACCATTGGTTGTAATGATCAGAAAACATTGCCAGTAGCAAGTGGAAAAAATTACCTGAGGCGTGGAAAGTCAGGAGAAAAAGACAAGAGGAAACACTTACGTGACTCAATGTAAATGCGTGGGTTTAGAAAGCATTACTGTAGTTAATGCATCAGTATTCAGAATTATTTTCAGAAGTATTCCAAGCAATATTGCTATTCTTTGTTCATTTTCTCTACTCTTGTGTTGTGGGTAGAGAACTGTGTCCCATAAAACGATATGTTGAAGTCCTAACTCCTGCTGCTTGTGAATGTGATCTTGGAATTAGGGTCTTTGTAGATAAAATCGAGTGAGGTGATCAGGATGGACCCTGACCCAATGTGATTGGCTTCCTCAAAAGAGGAAGAAAACACCAGGTGGAAACAAAGACGCACAAGGAATAAGACCATATGACATTAGAGGTTGAGATTGGAAAGAGGTAGCTGCAAGCTAAGGGACATCAAGATTTGACAAGCACCAGTAGAAGCTATAAAGAGGCAAGGATTCCACCTAGAGTCTGAGAGAAAGCCTGGCTCTGATGACACCTTAATTTTGAACTTCCAGCCTCCAGAACTGTGAGGGAATAAATTCTGTTGTTTTAAGCTCTCCAGTTTGTGGTACTTCGTTAGGGGGACATTAGGAAAAAAATACCTCTTATTTCTCTCTCTTAGAGCATCTCTTCACTTAATCAACAAATATTCATTGAATATCTAGTCTACACAGGTCATTCTCTTGCTCCATATCTCAGCTTTCTCAACTGCCCTCTTAAGACAACATTTGGCATTTGGAAGATCAAATAATTAAAAAGAGACAGCAGAGTGCAGGCTTACTTTGCTTGATCTTTTTTCCCTCAATTCTATTGAAGATGTTCCCACTAGTGTCATCTTTGACAAAGAATGATACATATAGATGAATATTTTCCAGCATTTATGGGTTCTTGGCTCCAAAGGTGTGCTAAAAGTATCAGGTTGCTACAAAACCCTTAGATAAATAATATGCCTGATGCTAGCCTGGAAGGCTTGTTTATACAAAGAGTGGTAAGTCCAACACTGCAAGTTATCACTAACTTGAGATTAGAGTTAGATGGTATAAAAGACTTCTCAGAGAAATGATAAAATCTGAGAAGACCTCAAATTATTATTTTTTTATTCTTATTATAGGTGCATTGTACCTGTGCTAGAAAGAGTAATGTACCACAGCTAGACAATGAGTATGCCAGCTGGATGAATAACAGAGACTATAAAAATGCTGTGCAGTTGCTGATTGAGTAGAAAGATATATGCCACTTATGGTTTGTTAGTTTTTTGCATTAGTGTGTCAAAACCACTAGCTGCAAATTTCTCTAGTAACTTAATTCTTATCCTGAATTTGTTGACCATGAGCATTCCCTATTTCTTAGGGCTGAAAAAAAATTGGTTATAATGTGGAAAATACTCTGTTGAAGTTATTCCCCCTAAAATCCAAAAGTGACAGAAATCAGTCTCCATAAGTGACTTTATATGGAACCATTAGGAAATTTAGGAATGAATTAAATGTTGTGTGTTTTGGTTAGGCTTTTCTGTGAGTGCCATAAAGTACTCTTACTTTTAATTTATAACAACAATAGGCCAGTGATTTTGGCTTATTAGAAGGATTGAGAGCAAAGGGAATACAGAGATCATTTCCCAGGCATCAGCAATCCAAATGGTGTAAGACCTGTGTTTGTAAATTGCTTTGTTGAAAGAGTCCTTGTTATCTACTCAGCTCTTCCAACATTGGACAGTTCAATAATATGCTAGGTCTATTCCCTCCAATAGCATTTTGATGAGCCAAGTCTACCTAATTTTTACTTTACTATTTACTAAATACATATCTTCTCAGACCTAAAATTACAAAGATGTGCACCAGGACTCCATTACACTGAAGGAAACAGGGACTGTGGCAGCATTTTTCATATTTCTGATTTCTGTGTCTATTATATTTCCTTGGAGTCAAGTGTTGCTGCAATATTTTGGCATAACAAACCAGATGGCATTAAATATGTCTTCTTTTTTTTTAAGATTTTATTTATTTATTTGTCAGACAGAGTGGCAGGCAGAGGCAGAGGGAGAAGCAGGCAGACAGAGTGGCAGGCAGAGGCAGAGGGAGAAGCAGGCTCCCTGCTGAGCAAGGAGCCCGATGTGGGACTCGATCCCAGGACGCCGGAATCATGACCTGAGCCGAAGGCAGCCGCTTAACCAACTGAGCCACCCAGGCGTCCCTAAATATGTCTTCTAAGAGAAAGTAGATGTCAGTCTTGAATGTGGATGAAAAATTCTGAATTCTTAAAAAAAATGGTCAATTTAGTCTACTTAAAAAAAAAAAAAACTAATTTCTGAACAGAAAGCCTTAAAAATAGTTCTAGTTAGAACATAATTAAAACCTAAAATCTATAAATGACAAATTATAAATTGCAGCAAACAAATCAGGTCTATACTGTGTTAGGTACTTACAGATAAATATGTTTCAAAGATTTGGCTTGACTATGTTCCATTTGGGGACCCTAAGTCAGCCCAAGACCCATTAGGGCATGGACATTGGCAAGAGTGATGTAGTAATGGGACAACTAATATAAAGGGTTTTTTCCTACATAGAAAGTAAGATATTAAGTAACAGACACATGAGGGAAACTTGGATTGCTAAAACTAGTGTTGGATATTCAGGCAATTCTATTTCTGGAATATCTTGCTCCCGGGATTGACCATGACCTTGGAAGGAAGCATCTGATTTAAGTGATATGGTAGAAAAGCCCTAATGAGGAAGGAGGCTGGAAAAGATGTTGGGGGTGGGGAGTAGGTGTCAGCCAAGGTCGTATGTCAGTAAATTTTCCAGGGTCAGTTAAGTTTCAGGTGTTCCAAAGGCCATGGCTAACTACCTGGTCTCCAGTGTGCTAAGGACCACCAGAAGTCATGAACATAACTGGATCTTGAAATGACATGTCTAATACCTTGACTGGAGATTTGACAACTTCTAAGTGTAGAGGACATTTGGTAGTATGAGGCAATACAGATAAGTATAATGGAGGCATTGTGTCCAATGCAGACATCATTTATCAGTTATGAAAATTTTTCTTAGTGGGCCTGGCATGCCTTCATAGGCTTCTGCTACCAAATTACTAGAGTTGGCACATATGATGAACTGATTTTCCCTGTCTTAAGTTGTTTATAGACTATACATGCATGGGGGGAAGGGATGGAGAACTTCACAAAGAAGATCATTCTTTGGTGCAGGGCATTTCAGTTCTTAATGTGCCAAACTGGTGTAAGACTGATATCATTTATGGTTAATGCTTCATTAACAATGAGTTGAGCTTTGTATCAGTCAGAATCCTGTGAAGAAAGAGATGATGGATCTAAAGTGCTGATTGAAGAGAGAGTAAGAGGACAAAAATGTGGCTAGGTTAAAAACAACAACAACAACAACTAAGTAACAAAGAATGGTAACATAGCTAGCAATTAGCAACAGGTGCCATCTTGAGACCTAATGGGGCAAGAAGAGGAATGGAGTTACCGGACTATGGTAAGAGTCGTTGTCCTGGGAAAGAGACCACCTGAAATAGGCTGTAAGCAAAGGAACCAATCTACTTCTAAAATCAAAGCTTGTCAATGAGGGTGTGAAGGATATATATACCTACATTTTCTTTCCCCTGCTTTCTGATCTCCTGGTGTCTTGGCTGAAGTCAGAAGGCCAGAGAGCCTAGAATGTACTCCACACAATTAGCATCCTGGGGCAGAAAGCACAGGAAGGATGGACAGAAATTGGAGCTGGATGGGACATAGAGAGAATAAGTAGCACAAACTCCATTTCAAGTGTCTTAGACTATCAACCTACTCATAGCTTGAATTTTAGCAAATTCAAATTAGGATTGAATAAAAAGTGGATTAAAACTCAGCACTCAAGTGCAGCATTTGGGGTTCTTTGCAATTGATGCCCTGCATTTCTTTCTAATTCCATTTGCTGCTATTATCCATGTAAATCTCTCTCTGATCAAGTGAGTTCAGCCCCAACCATCCCCAGGGCTTGTTCTGTTCATTCCTGCCTCCATGTCCTTGTTGCCTTTCTTACTGTCTGAAACATACTCCCTCATTCTCTCTCTAGCTAAATTCAAGTTATCTTTTGAGGCCACTTAGTTGAGCTTTTAAATCCTTGAGAGAGATTTCTTTCCCCATCCACAATGGTCTCTTCTTCCTTTGAAATTCTATGGCATTTAATGTCTGTATCATTCATTTGGAGTACATCTCTTACTGTTTCTTGGTGGTTCTCTTTAATATCTATTCCATTTCTCCATTTGGATTATCACTGGCAAATAAATTTCATTTTGCATGCTAGTTTCAATCACTGAGAAGGATTCTAAGGTCAACTTAGAGAGCAGAAGGTTTTGTATTCAAATTGACTAGCAATGTGGAGACTGGCCCATGAGAAGAGAATAACGACATATATGCCACAAATTTGCCATTCTCGAATTAGACTATAAGCACCTAGATGGGTGAGAATGTGATTTATTTATCTTTGCTCCTTTGTAGCTAGCACAGTGCCCCGAATAAAGCCGATGCATAATAAATGTGTGTTGATTGATTTTTTTGGGTTATCTAACAACTTATGCAAATGAAGGAGCTAGTGTCAGTGAAAAATGTTGACCACTTAACAGGAATTTTTATTCCTTTGGCTTTTTTCTTTGAGAACATTCTTTGATAGTACAGGGCAAAATCAGAGTTGGAGAATGTGCAACTAAAGGTTGAATCTGCTTTCAAAATATCATCTTTGTAGTAGTAAAATAGAGCATTGATACTGAGGTCAGAAGAGCAAAGTAAAATAAAATGATGGTTGAGAGTACTAAGGGAGATGGCTGTGAGTGGCTCATTATCATAGGCTGCTTCTAAAAGCTGGCTCATTGATTTAATGATCATGCCATATACTGAGCTGCTGAATGTTCACTGCAGTTAAAAAGAGATTTGTCCTCATCAAAGAAGTGGGGAAATGCAATTCCAGCATACAGTTTGTAAGCCAAATTTTGAGTTGTAAAATTCAAAGTAATTTATTATTTATGTCCTCATGCTTTTGTCCTGGTCTTTCTTTAAAATATAAGCCCCATGTATTCTTTTTGTCTGTATTCTATCTCATCTCCCTCTTGCAAGAATCACTCATTAGAATTTAGCTTCTTCCAGAACCCTGGTAACACTTTTTGGGTACTAGAATGTTATTAAGAGTGATATTTTGTGGTCAGCAATAATTAATTACTATCAATGAGTATTTTTATTAATAGGTCCTGCCTGAA